>JAPMOR010117042.1:330385-359248 GCA_026543865.1 Argiope aurantia
CACACACACACACACACACACACACACACACACACACTGAGCTTTATTATAAGTATAGATATCTCAAAAACCCTATCTCGTAGTATATTTTCTAAAAAGAAGAATTTTGAAAGAATTCCACAGCCACAACTTTTGAACATATTTTGTCAATTTTTGTTTCACATTAAAGTTGGTGATACTAAACATATATTTTCAATGGGGAAAGGCTTTAAATTTTTTTCCATTTTTGAGACACATTTCAAAATATAATTTTGACAGAGCCCTCCCAGCCTCAACAACTGAACGATTTTGAAAATTTAATTAATTTTGCCTCTTTACATATATAATTTATAAAGCAAATGCTGTTTTACGATTTTACTAATTTTATTTGTTAATTAATTTAGCCTCTTTCCATGCATAATTTACTAAGCAGATGTTATTCGATGTTTTTTTACAAGTATAATTCAAAATAATACGTTTTTTTCGTTTTGATAAAATTTTATTTATTGAAGTTGATTGGCATGGCTAAATTAATATTATTTAAATAACAGAAAATCTATTTTTTAAATATCAAAGTGGCATTGTATTGAAAAAGAATAAAAAAATTGAAACATGGAGAACTAAAAATGAATAATTAATTACCGATTTCTGGCTTTTGTAATAAAACCCTATGGATATTTGAGATAAATTCTACGAAAATTGAATTTAAACTACATTGCATAATTTTGTTGAAAATAACAACTGATTTCTTGAATAATTTCTTTACGGCATTTTTAACATCACCTTTTCTTGAAACTTTTTAGCGAGATTCATTCATATTGGTAATGGACCTCTTTGGATATAATTTGCTGCAGTACACTCAAGCTGTGCATCATTTTTCACAAGTAACCGAAACAAATCGTTTTACAAGGTTATTATTATCTTATAATAAATCAATATCTCTTTTATTCATAGTTTTAAAAATTAAGAATAAATAAAAAAAATTGGTTTGAAATAAAAAGACCTTTATTCTCCAAAGCTTAATATTATCTGACTTTTAAAATGATCCTGTGTCACTTAATCAAAATAAATGGAAATACTTTACTCCGACAAAGAAAAGAAATACTTTAAATCTCATAATTACTGCTCATCAAAAGAGAAATAACTGCCAGAAAATAACATAAGTCTTGCAATTTATCTGACTTGAAGGAATCTGTGAATCACCAGTAAAAAAAATCAAGAGTAAATTGTGTAGATTATTGGAAAATTAAGTACTGTAATGTCATATGTCACAAGTTAAACTACTGAAATAATCGGATGTAATAAATTTATTTTTCAAAGAAAATGCCTGTCGTTCCACACTAAATTTATTATTACATTTTCTTTTTAAACTTGAAGTATTTTATCGAATGATTTGAAAGTTGCGTCTTATGAATGTTGTTATTTGAAATAGAAGCTTTGAAACAGTTCAGTAAAAGAAGCAATTTTTTATGTGCAGCTAAGTAAGCTAAATATAAAGTATAGAATTGTATGAAACACATACAAAAATAAATCAGTGAAAATTGTTTTTAATTTTCTAGCTCATTTTAGAATATTAAGATGCAATTATAAATAAGAAATCAGTCACTATTATATGGATTTCTGGTTCCTTATTGTACATATATTGTGATAGATGTAACACATTATGTTTTATATATATATAATGTTTACAAAATTATATGTAAATCAGGCATACAACAAGAATAAAAAAAAACAACATGGAAACATAGTGTCTCAAATACTTTTCGGAGACGCTAGAAGACTTTTAAAATGATACGTAATATAAAGACAAGAAACGAAACCATTCTAGATAATTTTGTTTATATTAGTCACATGCTATAAATGTATGACCATCACTACTACCAAAGATGCTCAAAGTTTTTGTCAGATGCATCGAGACACGCCTGACATCGAATCTGCATTGAACGGCGCACCTTCTCAAAGATACCAGGTGTATCGAGCATATCTTGTCACAACAATTTTTCCTAGCAAGTTTTCCCACGATGAAAGAGGAGTTTTTCATACACAAGTTCTTTAAAATAACCCCTAAAAAATCAATTCGAAGCAGGTCTGATGATCGTAATGACAATACGATTGGCCCTCTGTGACCAATCCAAATGTGTTCTAACTTGTCTAATGCACCGGCGAATAAGCATAAGAACATTATATAGCATTTCTAGAAGAACCTTTCACAAAAATAAATGCAACCATCAAGTCTTTATGGGACAATATAAGGACCAAGTAAACTGTCTTCTACAGTGCCAACCCACACATCTTTATATAACTCCCTCTAGTGGCATTTCGACTCTGTGTTCCTATGTGATTTTGATCCTTGTTATATGCTTGATTTGCTATACTATTTTGTAACACATGTTTTTGAATCAACTTGTTTAAAATACTGCAGTGATTATGTATATAAGCGTCCATTATTTGTTATGAAAAATAAGCTTATTCTAGTCCATTACATAATAAATAACTCACAATGCAATATTTAATCCTGAAAAAATAATTAGAATGTAAAGAAGTGAATAAGAATTTTTTCGTATAATTTCAAAATGCTGATTTTGAAGTTATAAAGGTTTTCAATCACAATGTTAAATTTATAAAAAATATTTTAAATTATTTTTTTTTGTATTCGTGAAAGAAACTTTCTAATTTTCCGAATATTTTTTATAATATAGTAACAGAGATTCAACAAATTCTTCTTATTATTGTCGGGGCCGCGGTGGCCTGATGGTAAGGTTTCGGTCTCGGAACCGGAAGGTCTCAGGTTCGAGATCCGATTCCACTGAAGAACCGTCGTGTAAGAGGATCTGTTGCACGTTAAATCCGTCATGACCAAACGTCCTCCCGCTGGTGTGGTGTGGCGAGGGGAGTGCCAGCTCAGGTGTCGTCCTCGCCATCTGACCTTGGTTCAAAATTACGAGGTCCGTCCCAAAATAACCGTAGTGTTGCTTCAAACGGGACGTTAATATAACTAAACTAAACATCTTGTTATTGTCGTCAATGGAATTTTTTTATAAATTTTAAAAGCGAAATATAAATCCAAAATTTATCATACTCTAAAAAAATACGCACTTACTGATTTTGAAATTCAAAAATAGACATCCTAAAATTAATCGAACCTTAATTTCTTTTAGATAATGCCTTTTTTTGAAAATAGAAATACAATAATTAATATGTAATAATTTCCGAGACCTTTTATCTCAAGATTTTCTTACCTATTGATTTTTACAAGAATATATACTTACTAACTATTAGAAATGCGTCATAATGGAATAGGAAACATTTCGTAGAACGCATGTTCTTTTAAACCTTCTTCTAATGAAATTTCGCAGTGCATATTTTGCACTATATGACACACTGGGAAAATGCCTATAAAGAATTGAAGCTGTAATTTAATTGGAGGAGGGTCATATATTTGCACTTTGAGATAGTTCTTATAAAAATAAATCAGATGCTATGGAGAGGATTTTCTACGCTGCTACTAGAATCAATTGTTTGTAATTCGAAAATCAGCTATGTGGGCTTCTAGAACTATAGATGACGGATAATAATATATCTACAATCGAAGATTGCCTGACGACAACCAATATCTAATTTTTGACGCGTGTCGTGACGTTAATACATTTAGAAATGGCAAACAAACAAGCTAATGTATTATGTGTACTTTTCTTAGCAATCAACAGAGCGATTTCCTGAGAAAGGTCACTTTTCATGCTCAATCGATGCTATTCTACAACTTTGTAATGCATCATTTTTTATATAGTATTATTTTCAAATTTGGCACGCTAGCTGGATATTTTTTGGACTTTGATATTAAAAGATCGCTTAGAATTGATTCTAAGAGATCTCAGAAAATCAGCTACTTATCTATATATTTACATCACTTTTATGATTATAGTTGTCAGCGATGAAAAGTTATGGATTGAAAAAACTTCGTGTACAAAGATATCTGCTTTTCTTTACGACATCCATGTATAAATATACTAGCAATTATTTGAAAATTTCCTTCTTTGAAAAACAATTTACTAAGACAATTGATAAAAATTACCTTCTTAATTTCTCATATTTATCAGGTTTTAAAGGCAATCCACCGAAATTTTATGCATTTCTTTTGCTTTATTAAACAGAACTTAAGTGAAAATTTCGAATATTTTTTTCTATGTCTGCAATTCTCATTCCTAGCCAGAAATTGCCATGTTAAACTCAATTTTTAAGAAATATTGATTTTTTTTCATAAACATGTAGCTTAATAGATATTTTTTAGCACATTTTTAATTAATAAATTATAGCAAATTATCTATGATAAATATATATATTACGGTTTCATCGGATAACATCAAATAACTTTACTCATTAGTTAATTGGATAATAACAAGGAATATATTAGCATTAAACTCATTTCTTTCACTTCTATGAAGATTTCGATACTAAAATCTCTCTTCTACCAATGAATAACTATTCAATTTATTTTAAACTTCACTCCTGTGATGTAAGATAGAGAGAGCTACTTGGTCGATCTTCCACCATGGTATTTGTATTCAGTTTTAAATGGTACTTATATATTTTATATCAATTTAAACTAGCATAAATTTGTCTTCATCGGAATTTGTATTAATTTAACAAGCAGAGTATTTTCAGTAGTATAATTTCTTTGTTTGATGGTTAATTTTTACTGAAATTTATTTTTTACTAGCAGTTTTTGGAAACTATCTAGTTCGTCTGGGTTAATGATTGTTAAAATTTTCAATTAAATATTTTATGCAACTTTGTTTCTCAATAACTTTTTCAGTGAAATGTTTTTAAGCCTCAAATTTTGATAATAATATAACTCATACTATTATACGAGAATTAAATCTTTTAGTTCATTGTACTATATATGTATCTAATTTGCTGTCAGCTCCGGTAAAATTATTTGAATTTTAAATTAAACTGGAAGTAATTAAACTCCTATTTATACAAAAATAGTTTTTCTTCTAAAATAAAACATGTTTTTTTTTAACAGAAAAAAATTGTTCGATATTGTAATTTTATGTGCGCTGTAGAGTAATTTTCATATTTGATGCAATACTTCAAATAATTAATCAATAAATTTTTTTGATTCATTATTACATTCAGGATTTATTTTTATTTTTAAAAGGATATATATATATAGTATTCTTGACACTCCAATTTTTAAATAATAAAAAAATAAATAAACTTTTCTGATTTCTGTGATAAAATGCGATCAAGTTATGAATTGACCAATTTATGAACTCAATTTTGGAGCAATTAACATTTTCTTAATCTTAGGCCAAGTAGTCTTGGCGAAACTTTGGGCGCTGATTGGTTTGATCGATGAATTGGTTTAAAATTTATAATATTAAAATTTTATTAGTAAATAATATTAAATATATTACTTACTAATAGATACTTTAATAGATAGTAATATTAAAATTTTCATAACATACATTGCTTTTGTCGCAGTACAGTGGACCTTTATTTTTACTTAAAACTATCCACCTTTATCTACCAGCCGTTTCGCGTGCCAAATTTATTCAAATGCTCTGGCCTATAGAATAATAGCACACACACACATGCTCATTACCTTTCTGTGTATCTGTAATTTGTATGATTCTTTTAATACATTGGACATACTATTTTGTATTTTTAAATAATATTTCCAAAGACATATTTTATTTTTTAAAAGAAATTCTGTTATATTTATTACCATTTTTAGTAGTTTTGCATTTTTGATAATTTTGAAATGTTTCTTTAAAATAATTTCATTCCTTTTAGAAAATCAGTTACACTTATCATTTATAATAATAAGAATTTATGATTTTATTAATGTTAACGGAATAAATCTGTTATTCCCCATGAATGTCTAAACATTTATAAAACTAGAAAAATTTAAAAGTTCTTACTGTTCTGCGTATCTGCTGAATTTTTCCTTTCACTTATCCATTATGCTTTTCTTTAGGCTCTCCTCAATTATTAGCCTTTAGGGGTACTTAAAACTAGTGAAATATTCTTCTTCAGTGACAATTACAAAGAGAACAATCTAAATAAAGCAAATTCCTACTTCCGTTATTATTGATTCTTGCAACATATTTGCCAAATATTCAGGAATTGAAATATTGTCATGACAACATTGAAATGTACATAAATTTATTGAAAAGTTATTTGTATTCAATAGAATTTAGCTTTGGGATTTGTCATTACATTTTTATCTTATTATAAAGCCAGTCTATGTTATAATAGTGACCATCCTTTAAAAGCAACTGGAAGTATTTTTAAACATCACTGCTTCTGAAATTCTGGTACAAATTTACACGTTTTCATTACTCATACATTAACGATACTCATACATTCGTTTAGTATTATAACATATTGGATATTTTTGTTGCTTCTTATGGCACTTATCATAAACAAGCTCGCACAAGTCAACGATGTTAGGAAGAGAGAGCGACTCTTGCTTTCAGTAGCGCCATCTAGAGCAAAGGGTGCGTCTTAACTACTCATCACAATCGCTTGCACAACCCCTTTTTACAGGGGGCACATTCACACATAGAACACAGACGAAGAACCATGCCCGAACCAGGAATGCCCAAATTACGGAAATGACGCTCTACCCGTATACTAGAATGCCGGCTGACTATTTTTAAAGTGATATTGCTCAAAACAATTTGATCTCAATAATTAACCAGTGTATTTAATCTTAAGAGTCGTAAATATGAAAGAAAATTAAAGAATAAAAATTCCGCTTAAGAAATAATTTGATAAGTAAGAAAATTTTATAAATAAAATTTTCCTTCACTTTTCAGAATATTTAGCTGATTACAATGAAAAGAGTATTTAGCTGATTATTAGCAATTTCAGAGTATTGGTGACGTAATCGTTCAAATTTATAATGAAATAATTTTAAGAAGGAGATAATAATAAATAGCACTGGATTTCATGATTTTAAATAGAACTGGATTTCATGATTTTAAATAACACTGGATTTCATGATTTTAAATAGCACTGAATTTCATGATTTTAAATAGCAATGGATTTCATGATTTTAAATAGCACAGGATTTCATGAATTCAAAACTGTGCATTTAGAAAATAAATCAAAGGCCATTCTAGAATTCATCTGACACCAAATTGCATTCCGTTATCAAGATGATACAAGATTTAATTGCATTAATCAATTCTATGAAATATTATATACTTGAATAAATCTATTTTAAATGATGGAAAGCAGCATTATTTAATGGTGCATTTTAATAATATTTCTGAACTTCACTGCAAAATAGATTCGTTGTTGCATAATAGGATTTTTCTATAAAATAATTTTATTTGTTAATTTTGTTCCTACTTTCCTACTACTAATAAAGATGAATGTATATCTATGTCTGTTTATATATCGGCGGTCTATGAACCAAACCATTTAACCAAAAGATACCAAATTTTCATTTTTTTAAAAAAATTATAATTAATTAAAAATTAAGCCAAATTTTGTTAATTTTCAACATAGCTTTTAAAAAATATGACAGCGCAAATTTTTTTAAATATAATTTTAAAATTTAAAGTATTATCTTTTTAGTTATGACAGTTTTTTCTTTGCCGTATAATGTTTTCTATTCGTAATTAATTTTTAAAATATTTTATAAACACGTATTTCCTTATTGAAATGAAACTGAAAACGTTTTCATTGTTGATTATACTATTTCATTTTGCCCTTTCTGATATCGCTATTGATCAAGATTTGAAAATTTGGTCATTTTTCCATGGTCAGTAGATTTAACAAAAAACATGCTTTAAACATAGTACTTAAAATTAAATTTTAATTTCCGAACCAAGCAACTTTGAAAAATTCTTAAAGTGCTTACATTTTTAAATACTGTTGCTCCTTCTTATGGTATAATTATATGTAAAAAGATAGTGATAGAAAATTAGGAAAATATTTGTTAAAAGAAAGATGTATTAGTATAAATTAAATATGTATTGAAATTTAAAATTTAAAATATTTTGTTGAGGTCGCCATTAAGATGAAATTATACAAAATATTTGCAAATCCTGAGGTAGCCAAAAGGAGGCTAATTTAAAAATGAAATCAAGTGCCGTGAAATTTAAAAACTTATGTAATTATACAAACGTAAATATTCTACAATATATAAAAGGAAATTATTATATTTTAATATAAGGCTTAGTAATAAATATATTCAGAAAAGCCAATTACACTTACTTAGTTTTAAGTAAAAATATATATATGGGAAGCAAAGAAAAATAAATAAATAAACATCAACAAAATTTATCAAATATTTTATTATCAAATATAGGCATTTATAGAATCAAACATTAAAATTCACTTGAATACAATGATATTTTCTTGAATTGTCACGTCATAATTATAATTTAATATATTGTTGCTCAAGTAACACTTAGTAGAAATTTCACCATTCCTTATCACTGCTATGGAAAATCATTATAGGTGTCTGCACCTCATAAAATTCCTGTCGTTATATTGCTAATAAAAGCCAATGAATTAAAAGGATCCATAATTAGAATTTGACAACATTCGATCCTACCTACCTCATAATATACTAAGTAATTACAAAATAATTATGATTATAATCTGCTATATAATATTTCTTTCTTCCTGCTACCAAACAAGGGGATTTCACTTTAGCATGCTCTAATAATTAATAATTTATTATTGACTCTTGACCTCTTTATTAGAAGATATTTATTAGCTATATAGTTAACAATATATGGGGGTAACAACCTTTGTTGCTATATCTCTCACTGTTGATATTTAAATTAGTTCAAGTTAATAATGTATGGAAACTGCACAGAAAGGTTGCATTATTAAAAAAAGTTTTCTGGGTATTTGCTACCATAGAAACAACGATTTTTAATTACTCAATTATTATTTATGTTCATGCTCAAATGATCATTAATTTCAGTTGAGGATCATTGGTGATTACAAAAGTATATAAATAGTAAATTAAAATAACCAGAGTGGTCTCCCGAAACTTTCTCGTACACTACTTTCCTATAAAGATTTTATCTTAATTGTTTTAAAATGTGATTTCTTAAGCTTATTAAATAAAATTAATTTGATTTATTAATTAATACTTATCATATTAGGATGTTTCATTATGGTAAGAGATACGAAACTGAAGCATGCTAAGTTTTTGTTTTTCATAGAAAATTTTGGTGATAATATATGATAACTTATATCGTTGAATGCGGAAATTGACTAATTTGGTAGTAAATATACTTTCTTTGGATTTAGATAGTGTTAATAAAAGAAAAAGAAAACGAAGGCATTTTTTTTCATTTGGGGACTTTGAAAAATATTGGAAATCATATTGACATCGCATGCTGAGAATTAAGTTGTCGGACATCGAAATGGGAAGTGAAGACCAGACAAGGACAGTGTCTGATCTACTTTGTTACAGCTTATCTAACGATTTTAGAGGAGAACTAGCCCTCCAAGGTAATCCCTAAGATGCTTCATCAGATTAAGGTCTGAGTATCGAGATGACCAATCCATACACTCCATATTGTAAACCACAAAATAGTCATCAATAAGACGAGCTCGATGCAGTCTCTCATTGTCCTCTATTAAAAGAAAATCATTACCAAGAACAGTGACATACGGGTGGACATATGCCTCTAGGATCTCTCCTGGTATTTCACATTATTCAAAGTTCCTCCATAAAGTCAATGTAATCACAAAGAGAGATATCTGCTCAAAACATTCTTCCATCATCTATATAACTGTGACTTTCAACAATTTTAGATTGGTTGTATCTGGTGCGTCGTCCATATCATCTGATGACTTGAATTATTCTAGTATGTGAACCTTAACTCGTCTGTGAAGTGTAAAGAAGCGTATTCAGACTGTACCGGGTGACATGTTCTCTTGTACAACGTAAACAAACAAATCTGGTTTGGCTTCAAGGAAACATTCAAATGATCGCCTTGCATACAAACATGTATTGTGAAGACGTCTTCTCACTATAGTAGCGGAAATTCTTGCCTTTTTTTGCCACAAAATAATCTGCTAACAGGCTGAGCGAAGGCGCAGCAATATTTCTCCTCCTTCGAGTCGAAAGAGTTAAATGACCGTCTCCTGCAGATTTTGTGATAGATCTGAAACGTGTCTTTTAGACATAGAATCCTTAGACTGAAACTGATCCTATAATCTTTTGTCCATACACCGAGAGTCATTGAAACGCTTAGCAGCACAAGCTTCTGACAATCCCATTTCCATCCATCCGCCCGCTATCCAGCTAAATGAATCAGGCAAACGACTTCTCTTAGACATTGCTAGATTCTCCTGGATATTGTCAACGAAACTGCAAGTAACAATTGAAGATCACCAATCATGCATAAAACTTACACTCGAAATTATGAAGATTTGATAATTTTTGTTCATTTTCTCTCATTCCCATGTTCAGTTCTTTAAAATAAAAGTTTTCTTTATGGGTTTTGCATAAATTTCCTTAAAGTTCGTCACCATCATTCATATAAACTGTGAGTTTTATATGTTATAGTTGCCTTTGGCGACCAGCCGGTTTGAATTTGTGTAAAACTATATTATAGATAAAATTACATTTGAATTAGAATATTTCTTTTTATTTCTGAGAAATGTATTTTCTTTATTTATATTCCTTTCTTAAATTCAAAAATATTATTTATTTTCGGCTTTAAATGAGTTAGCAGAAAAATTTCTAAGTAAAACAAAGATTAATATTATTATGAAAAAATTCCTAGTTCGTTCAGTGGATGTACTCTGAAAATGACCAATAGTCTCAAAAACTGATAAAGATGTTTTAATCTACACGAAGTATACTTTAGCAAAATATAAACGAATTAACTACTCCTGTCTCTCGATTAATTACTGATACCTCTTGTCCATGTAGCTTTGATTTTATAGCTTGCCTGAAAGGCCATCGAATGCTCTTGAACAAATGACGAAGTCGTGTACTAATGGTGCTATTGGAAAGATTCTCGAATAATCTGGATCCTATATTTATGATGCCAAAAAGTCAGCACGTTTATCACTAAGATTGAGGATTACTGATCTAGTATTCATTCAGCATCTATTAAAGCTACTATGTAAAACCATCTTTCTTATCAGGAGAGTTTTTGCACTAGGAAGTAATAATAAAAATTCGTAACACTGTTGTTGCTGAATATTGAACTGATGATAAACTAATAAAATTTCTTTCCCAGTTCATGAAAATTTCCTTCATAAAAATATATTAACAGAAAATTCTAAGAAGAAATTTCATCTAAAAACATATCGGGCGTTTAAAACAAAGTTAATTCCTGCTCTAAACATTTTTAATCACAGCATGAATTTTTAAATGTGATGATACTTATAAGTTTTCCATTGCCTCAAATAGTTACGATATTTTTAAGAAAATAAAAAAATTTAGATACTGAAAAAATCTCATAAATATTGAAATTAACAAAGATGTATATATATATAAATAAATAAAAAATTAAAATAATAATGATTATACAAATTTATGGGATTTATTACAAAATGATTTAAAATTATTAGTGTTTTATTTATTTATACATTATTTAAAGAATACAGTGAAAGTCTATTTAAGAATATAGTCTATATTTTATATCATTAAGCAATACCGATATGATGAATCATGTTTAAATAAGTTTTTACAAATTTTATGGAATAGCTTTAAACTTATCCTTAAATTTCGTAAGTTAACAGTCTCTTTTAAAAAGAGAAGAAGAATTAACATTTAAAGAAATATTGATAGTACTCTATCTTAATTTTAAGTGATTAATTCAAAACCACAAAAGCAAAATGAGTTGTTATAAATAAGAAATCGTTTTGAGATTTTTTCGTAAATTTTAAAACTAAACGAATAAGGAAAATAATAAAACAAATGAAAACGATTAAAAAACAAACATGGCAACTTTTAATACTAATTTATTTAGTGAAAGGAATAGCTGATTTAATTTGAAATGAATAGTCTAGAATTATCATCTAAAAGCTGTTTCAGAAAAAAAATATAATTTATAAATTTGGTAAATTTTTTAAAAAAGTTTTGAATAGACATAATAAATATAAACAGATGACTCAACTTCACTTTTACTTAGCTAAAAATTTTTTTCTTGCAAACATAACTAAATATACATAACTATTACTCGTGTTTATTTATTATTTTTGTAAAAATAAATTAATTATAAAATTTGAGATTGCGCTTGATGAAATTTATTCCTCTGAAAGAGTTAATTAAATCATATGATGCTTAATTTAAGTTAAGAAACTAAAGCATTGTTTTTGAAGCTCGTGGGAATTTAATTTCACCGTTAAACTCATTATTCAAATTAGTCTTTTCGAAGCTTGAGAAAGTTATTAAGGGCAAGTTGAGTCTTTGAGATAAAAAAAAGGAACTTTTTATAAACTTCCAATTTATTTAAAAGAGGAGATAAGTCGATTAATTAGTAATACAAAAGATAAAAAAATCTGTATATAAAAAAACAGCACGTATTTTAAGACATCGTTTTTTAAAGTAGGTTTTAATAGTAATATTTAACCAGACCTTATTTGAAGTGGGTTCAAACAATTAGTAGAATGATATGTTATTAGAAGATTAAAAGTGATTGTAAGAATTTAAGTTGAACCATTAAGTTCTTAAAATACATTTATATGTATTTTTTGACGAAACGTTTTTTTTTCTGAGAACTATTGTGGACTTAATTCCTTTCAGAAAAAAAAAGAATCTTGCTACTTACTTAATGCTTCTTAACAGAAATGATCTTTTAAGAGAATGGAAAAGTGTTACTAATTTATACTTGTAATCCTGAACGGGAATATGTAAGTTGGTATAATCTAATCGTATAAAAAGCAGAGTTATATTTAGTTCGATTTGCTTTTGATTTCAAAATTGTTCAAATGATTTATTAGAATAATTTCTCTATGTTGGCATATAATGTTAAAAGAAATTTCAAAATTTTTTACTTTTCATAATGTATTTGGAATTCTAAATTCATTTTTAAAATTATTAATTTCAATGAAATTAATTAAATTAAATTTTCACCAGGAGAAAAAAATATGTTTTTTTTAAAATGCTTCACTATAATTAAAAAAAATATAAAGTAAGCAAGATGAAATCATCAACCCTTGAAAAAAAATGTACTAAAAATGGGATATGTTTATGTTATAGCATTGATGGAAAACAAGAAAACTGACTTGCTTTCTTTTTCAATTTTCATTTTTATATATAGTGGCCCAAAACATTGAGAGTACACCTTACTTTTACTTGATAAATCCAACTTTCAATGTAAATAACACATTACCGGGAAGTGCAAACATGTTTTTATTTTTACATATAACAAATGGTTTAATTTAGAGTAAAAATAAAGAAAAATCAACGAAAAACTTCTAAATTGAAAAGTTTTAGAAGCATATTAAATAAACATACGTAGAATTTTGCCTCAAAAAATTGAGAATACATCAATAAAATTCTTGCAATATCACGCATAGAACAAAATGTAACTATTACGTTGCATGTCTTTTGACTCTTAAAATGGTCTCTAAACATCAAGGTAGCGATTCGAAGAATTTTTGGTGGTATCTGAAGATATTTTACCCCATTCTTCTTACAACACTTGTTTTAAATGGGTTTTGTTTCTAATTTTGTGTTTTTGGACCACTGTTTCGAGTGTAGTCCACAGATATTCAATGGCATTGATGTCGAGATACTATGGTGGTGTGTGTAACTGCTAATTACAATGTAAAAAACGCCATATTTTGATGTTACGTGCATTCTATTTGGGGTTGTTGTCCTGCTGGAAAATGAAATATTCATCTAAACCCAAATTTTTAGCACTTTCCTTTAGATTGCTGTGAAGTATATCCAAGAAAACCATATCGTTTATAATGCCATCTATAAAAATTAAATTTCCTACCCCGGATGAAGCCATGCAACCTCAAATCATGACGGAGTCAACCTCATGTTTAACAGTAGGACGTAAATTGTTTGGATCCAAAGCAGTATTAGGCTTTCTCCTTACAGTATTTTGGCTGTCACTGCCAAAAATGTTGAGTTTTTTTTCATTACTAAATATAGCTTTCTTCCAAAAGTATTGGTATTCAATTGATGAGTTTTTGCAAACTTCAAATGCTTTTTTTAAATTTGCAAGCTGATGAAAGGTTTCTCTCTAATAATGCGACTTTTAAATTCAGCTTGTCTAATGGCATTTCGCACAGTTTCAGCACCTACACTTCTGCCTATGATTTGAAAAGTTTCTGCAACAAGTTGGATGAACCATATAGTCACAGCAATCTAAAGGAAAATGTTAAAAATTTGCATTTAGATGGAAATTCCATTTTCCAGCAGGACAACGTCCCCAAACAGAACGCACGTAACGTCAAAATATGGTGTCTTTTTCATTGTAAACAGCGGTTACACACACCACTACAGTATCCCGACATCAATGCCATTGAATATTCATGGGCCATTCTATAAAGTGGTTCAAAACACTAAATTAGAAACAAAATCCATTTAAAACAAGTGTTGCAAGAAGAATGGGGTAAAATATCTACAGATACCACCAAAAATTGGTCGAATCGGTACCATGCGTTTAGAGGCCATTATAAGAGCCTAAAGACATGCAATTTAATAGTGACACTTTGTTTCTATGCATGATATTGTAAAAATTTCTTTGGTGTATTCTCAATTTTTTGAGTCAAAATTCTGCGTATGTTTATTTAAAATGTTTCAATTTAGAAGTGTTTCGTTAATTTTCTTTATTTTTACTCTAAATTAAACCATTTGTCATGTGTAAAAATATAAACATGCTTGCATTTCCCGGTAATGTGTTATTTATATTGAAAGTTGGATTTATCAAGTAAAAGTAAGTTGTACTCTCAATTTTTTGAGCCACTGTACATCAAGTTAACATTTTTTTCAACTATCATTTTCTTCTTTCATCAAGGACAAATACCAAATATACAGCAAAAATTTATTTCACTTATATCCGTTGAAATTTAAATTTTATGGTAATTTGTGGAACTTTACACCAAATGGAGTAATTTATTTCATAAAAAAATTAGTATCCAGTATCAGTGAGCAGAAAATTTCATGGACAAACTGAAAACATTTGTACCGTCAAAGTTAAATACAACAATGAAAAAAAAAAAATGTTATTTCAAATTTTTAACTAATTAACTTGGACTAAAATCATTTAAGTTAAATGCAAAAGATAATTGAATTTAAAGCTTCATAATTAATTATAAGAAAAATTGTAGCTGTAATTATTTCAGACTTATTTCGGTCTATATTTCAAGGAACTGTATCATACATGCCTTTTGCCACACATTTATTATGACCTATATTTAAAATATGAATTCTCAGTAGCCAGTAGAAGATGCATAAAACCTTTTAATTCTGCTTATTCGATATAGTAATATCTGAAGAATGCATTAAAATTTTTTTTATAAGTTTATAAAGAATAGGTAATGAAAGTATTATTGCGAATTTTAATATTGCTTTTTTCTACTGTAAGTGTCTGGATAAGGAAAATAATTTTACAAATATAGTGCTGGCTGCTGAATGATGCTGAAATGATCCCCGGTCTTGATGACAAACTTGGTTACAATTATGAAGAATCCAGAATATTCAAGATTCTTTAACATAGGTAAATCTTATTAGGACGTTAATTTCAGCGCTTGTCTAAAAGTTTCTTTGCCTTATCACAAAAACTATAGAGAAGTTGAAAGACATTCGTAAAAGTGAGTAAACGAGTTTAGAGAGACAAATTTTTGAATTGAGCTCAAACGAGTAGTTGAGTGAAGTCTCTCCGATGAATTCTCTCTGAGTGCTTGTATTGTTATAATTGTTTATTTCCTATTTGGTGCTTGTGTGCTGCTATTTACTGTGAGTTTACTAACTATTTTGTGTACGATTCATCTGCGCTTTTGTTACTTTTTATTCATGTAGAATAAAGCGTTTTTCTCCTTTATTGAGCCTTTTGGACATTTTCACTGTACAACCCAATCCACCGGCGGATTTTTAATTTATTTTCTTCAATTTCATCATCTTCTTTGGCCATGAAAAATGTCTTCCGACGGTGTAATTATATTAATAATTATATCGTCAATTTAAGCATTTTGTGATAATATTTTAACATTTAAAAATGCCAAGAAGATAAATTAAAAAACAACAACTAAGGGAATGAGATGAACAAGTTAATTATTTTTATTAAATTATTTAGTATACTTTTAAAAGGTTTTTAATAACATAAAAAGGAATTTTATCAATCTTTCTATAATCTTTTATATTACTTAAAAAGTGCTCATATTTAAATTTTCCATTCTGCATTAGATATTTCTATTAAAAAAACTACATCATACAAAAGAAAAATCCAGAGGAAATACAATACTTCGAATAATTACTTCTTTGAGTTTCTTTTCTTTTAGAGATAAGTAAATTCTCATTGTTTTAACTACAAAAGACTGCCCTTTAAAGATTTCTATATGTATGAAATTAGCGCTTTTAATTAAACTGAAGGTAAAATAAATGAGTTGCAGCATTATGAACTTTGCTTTATTTATTTAATGTTTTTTTATAATTTATTACTTAGAAATAATTTACATTTAAAATTATTGCTCATTTGTCGAAAGCATAAAATTCTAGCAATAATTCTACTACATTTACCTACATCTTCTCAAAGAACTTTCATTAGCTCTGTAGGCTTGTTGCTTTTCTATTATGCTAGCCTTTTAAAGAAATTAAGGTTGTTTAATAGAATTTTCTTCCAGCAACCAAAGAAAACTTTTATCTGACAGTTTTCCTTTGAAAAGATAGAAAATCTAATTCTCCGAAAAAAAAATCTGGCTATTTTAGATTTCTCTTGGGAAAATCATTCTTAAATACATGTAAAGTTTAATGTCAACAGAGGAACGATAGATTTTTTACACTCGCCTTCGACATTGAAGTGAGTCAGCAAATGTGTTTACTTCAATTTTAAATAAGTCAGTTAGAAATCCTTTGAATTATGCATTTTTAGTCTATTTTAAAACGTAATTAAAAAGTCACATTTTAAAAACTAATAAAACATTACCCATTTTCTTGTGTGCAAACGAATAAGTAGGAATAAGGTTTCTACATAAATTACAGTTGTTTTCGATGTACGAGGATTATACAATAAAAAAGGTAATCATAATTTTAAAAAAGGGATTAAAAAATCAAGAAAAATTAAATTAATATTACATAAGTAGCGGTATAAATGAAGGATAGATGGCGCATATAGATGTTACTTATCACTGTTATAGTCTTGGCACGTTACTTAGGCTTAGAACACTTTGTTTCACTTTCGTCTGTATCGAAAATGAATGTAACAGGTGACAAACTTATTAAACTAATTAAAATTTTATTCTTGCTTTAAAATACGTCAGCTAAAGCCTATATGATGCAACAGAAAGTTTATGGGAATTCTATTTTATCCTATTTCACAGCTAGAATATATTGAAAAAGTTTAAAGAGGAAATATAATGGATTTCAAATGAGGTGGATTGAGAGCTCCAGTGACTGCTTTAACGGTAATAAAGATTATCAGCGCAACTATGATAACGAGGAAAAATCTCCGAACAAATTAAGACATTTATCAGAGATATTGGATATTTCAATGGGTTCCACTCACATGTTACTCACAGAAAAATTGCCCATGATACATGCTTGTGCATGATGGATTCCTAGAATGCTCATTATTATCCGTCAAATAACATCAAAATCCAAATCAAAAATCCAGGTCACATGTATTCCACATTATAACCTTGATTTTAACATAATGGGATTTTTTCTTTTCCTGAATAAGAAGAGATATCTCCGGGATACGATTTTTTTTTATCATCCAAAGCACTGGTGAAACTTGCGGAGGTAATTTTGAAGAGCTATTCAAGAAGTAATTTCCAACATGAGATTGAAGATGGGAAAAAATATGAAATGAGTTCATTGCATGTTATGGGGACTATTTTTAGAAAGATCATTAAATTTGTAGTATAAGTGCAAGTAAATATTTTTTTAAAATAATTTATGATAATTCTTTATTGAACAACACATGAAACATTAAAATTAAGAAAGACTAATGAATTATTTACAACAAACAACGATTATTTTGTTCAAGCGACTAGAATTTTGAATTTTGTAAGTTTGAATACTAACTAGATATAAGACGTGTGATACTTGACATATCATCTCATATTCCAAGCTTCCATTACACTTCAACATGAGAGAGGAAACAGATGACATGAATGACAACATGAACAGGAAACAGATTGAATATTGCAAGAACTCTATTTTTGACGGGGAATCGTATGTAGAGCTCATGATTTTATTTCCCAACTAATTCACAGTGGTACAAGAAGTCCATCCAACCGGATATAAATTTCCAGAAAAAATCAATAATGTAGATTAAAAATTAAATGAATTACTAAGTAAAATTTCTTAAGTTAAAGCAAGAGAATGAAACTATATCAATTTTATTTTTCCTTTGATATTAATATACAGTATAATATAATGCAAAAGTTCAGATAATTAATAAATTCGCTTAGGTTTCGAGAAATATTTAACCAATTTTTTCTCACTACTGTTTCATCGTAATGTTCAATGCATATAAAATGCTTATAGCAAAAACTATTGTAATAATTCAATTGCATGCATTACAGTCTGTTATTTGGTTACAAAAGATAGTTAAAATTATCTCAAAAATTAGACAAAAATTAAAGTAAAATAAACTGAAACAATTTATTAACGTTTTTCCCATTCCAGTCAATATATAAATATTTCCATCGAAGAATTGAAATCTTTCGTGATTTGAAGCTAAGTTCATATCATAAATTCTACGTAGACTTTAATATAAATTTATAGGAGACACTTATAAGACTTTGAGACATCACTACATACTCTAAGACAAATGATATCTCAAACATTCTAGATTGAGTTAAGATCAAGAATAATGCTGACCAACCGTGACGTATTGAAAAGAGAAAATAGAAGGTATTTAATTAACTCTTCGTATAAATAGGTCCATACGGGGAAGCTAATAATTAGAAATGAATTGGTTTTATAAGCACAAGTCTTGACAGATAAGTAATTTCCTTTTGGACTTTTAATATGTATTGAATACCAATTATTTGAGTTTGGATTTATTACATTCTTTTGCACCAGATTTTGCCAACATATTTAGATTAAAGTCTCAAAGTTTTTAAAAATTTTTTGCAAAAGATTTTCGTTATTTTTTGTTAGATTACAATTAAAAGATTTTCTTAAAATTAAACGTAAGTTAATTGAATAAATCGCTAAAGTGAAACAATAAAAATGTCTTGAAATTATTATTTTATTATCTAATTTCACTAATTGACTACGAGAAGTGTAAATGAAGTGCGATGATTTTTAAATTATTTTTTTTCCAGTTGAAAGCAAAGTTTCACATTATATCCTTCAAAGTAATTGCTTTGGGAAATCAGACAGCTTTGGAGACAATTTCCCCCTTTTTATGGAACTCTGATATTGGAATAGCCTTTAATCGGTCAGTTATGGCCCTTTAATGGCCTCCCAGTATCTTACAGGAATCGAGTATCTTACAGGTGGAAATCGAGAAAAAAGTCATATGAGTTCAAGTCTATAGAATCAGGCGGCTGAGGAGTCACAGGAGGTCTTACTGTCTTTTACTGTCTTATTCAAACAGCACATGTCACATATAATATTTTTTTCTTCTTATAAAAATAATTTCTGAGCAATTTTTGCATTAATTATTTCTATCCATAGTTCATTGACCAAAATGTAATGCGTCGTGATGTGATTCAAAATTTTCAATTTTTTACTGAAATTCTGATTGTTACGTAACGATCAAAGTGCACAAGATTCCGAGTTTTATCAGCAATTTTGTTAGTTTTTGCAATTGCGGCCTTTCGTTGCAACATTCATCTTTAACTGATTCCCTTCCTTCTGAAAACCCCTTAAACAACCTGAAAACTTATGGCCTCGAAAAAGTATTGTATGTTAAAGCTTTATAAAAATATTGTTCGAATCTGAGCAGAATATGATAGTAGAATGCTGCTTGTAGTTGATGGTACTCATTTCCAGATTGCGCCAGGGGAAAAATAAAGAAAAAGATCTTATAGACAACTGCGTAACTGCACACAGTTCAAAATTATACTGCCGCTGTATAACAATGTTATTACAATATCTTCATGATAGTGTCTAGTATTCAAAATATCCAACACCATGGAGATATCGTACTTTATCTTGTGTTATAGGGATTTGTCTCTCCTTTCCAAACAGGAAATCTACAGTTGGCTACATCAAACAAGACATTTCCCACCTCATTATTTTAATAATATATTTCGAACACATAGAAAAACAATCCTGTAAAAATGTTATTACGAGTGTGATTCGAAATTCGAATTGACGATTACCCAGAAATTTGGATACAAATTTAGTATATTTCTTAACAATAGGATTCAAAAAATAGCTTCATATAACAATTAAATAATAAAATCAATTGACAAAGCCCATAAATATAAAGCAGATCAACAAATGTCTCCCTTGCCTTCGCTGCGTTAAAGATATGATAGATACTCTTTTGGAACAATATCAGAAAAAAAGAACCAAGACAATGGGAGTGGCTTCCCCCAAACTTTCTTTCATCCTCTTTTATAAAGTGTTATCCCTCTCCCACCTTCCCCCGTATAAAATTGTGAATCTTGTGCAAGATTGCAAATGTATTAAATGGCATTAACGAACAATAGCTACGAAATATTGGTTTGGTTTGAATCTAATATTTTTACTTAACCTATCGTATATCTTTTAGCAATTAAACCCTGAGATTCAGTTAATAGACCCCAAAATCGAATTTGTATTTTCGACACCTTCTTTTTGAAATAGAATATAATTATAGAAATAGAATCCCAATATTAAATGACATTTATTTAAGTAATTGTGTTTACATGCATATGAAAATACCGATGAACTGACAGTATTCAAATTTTGACAAATTTCATTTAAAATTTGTTAAGAATATGCTTAATAATCTTAATCTTAAGAATTTTAGATGCTTAATTTAGGAAATAAATTTTATCTATCTAACTGTTAGAAGTTTGTATTTATCGTGTTCACTTATATTTGAAGAACCAGACAGTCCAGGTTTCATCTAAACGGATTTCTATTGAATCTTGGATGAAAGATTCAATAGAAATCCACACATCAAATTTTGAAAGAATTTTGAGTTGAAGAATTTTGAGTTGAAAGAATTTTGAGTTAAAAGATTTTTGAGTGTTCACAAATGGACAGACAATTAGACATGATTTCAAAAATGTTCTTCCGAGGTGTTTTTCGGACTCAGGAAAGTCTTAAAAATGGAAATTTGTCTACAAATTAATTTGAGAATATTTCGACAAGTTCGAATATTTTAACGATTTTAATACCATTTCTGTGTAATTAAACTTCATATAATAGAATATAAAAATTTCCTTTAAAGAAAGAAATAAAAATTATACCTCCGAGAAATTTGACCGTATTGAGTTTTTGTAAGAATATTGCAGGAAAAATCATTAAAAAGATATATTAAAATCGATTTCATGTGGATTCTCAAAATTAAACTGAAATAAAGACAGTTTTTTCAAAACATATTTCTACGAGCTTACTAAAATAGATTATTATTATTTTAATTAATATCTATTTTTTAATATTTAATTTAGAATTCTTTGTTAAAATATAATGGAATTTTTCAATTCATTTTTTTATCAAACCCTTATTTAGTGGAACACATTTATGAACATATTTATCCCCATTTATGGAATCCATACTCAACTAAATTAACCAATTAAATTATTAAAAAATTCAAAAATATTGAAATAGTGTATTTTACTAAAGAACACACGCGCATAAAAAATTCTAAATCCTATCTCATCAAGATTTAGTGAGAAATCGATTACAAAATCCTAATGTTAAAAATTTGAACCTACTTCAAGTTAAGTAAAAAAATGCTTACTAATCAGCTGCTTTGCATAACAAATACGCGAAGGAAGCAAAAAAAGATCGAAAAAGAGTTTTAAAGAAACAGTTGTTTGTGTAGAAGCAATATTTCTAAGAGAGAGAGAAATTATTTCTGTCCTCTAAGAAATTACTTCTGTCTTCCAAGAAATTACTTTTATTCTTCCGTCCGAAAACGCAATTGAAAAGAAATGCACTTTTAAAGGAAAAAGTCTTCAGGAATCGGAGTTCCGAAAAAAAAAATAAATAAAACAGATGAAAGCGAACTGCTTAAAGGAACTTGCAAGAGATGGTTTAAGGGCTGGGCTTTCTTTCCGCTTCAAACTCCTTTTTAAAGTTTGATGTAGCGTAGATCCTTAAGGATTATTACTCCTTTTAAAGAGATATATTTGATTACTGTCTATGAAGACTGAAAAAAAAAGAAGTTCGGATGTTTGATTTAGGGTGCAATTTGAAGTATTAAAACATTTTGCGTAACTCTGAAAAGGCATTTGTAAATAGAAAACGAAAAATAAGTTTTCGTTATTGTGAATGGCGATTGCATTTGTCATCATATATATTATGTATTTACTTATTTTTATTTTGTTTGTATTTCTTAAAGTTTATTAAATTATCTCGTTAAATAATAATACACAGTATAGTAAGTTTTTTTTATGAATTTGTCACTAATTTTTGAGCTTTAAGAATCGAGTAAATAGTAATTTGTAATTAATACTTTTAGAATAAATAGTTAGTAATTTATAATTAGTAATTTTAGAATCAGTAATTATACTTTTAGAATCAGTAATTAGTACTTTTAGAATCAGTAATTAGTAATTTGTAACTAGTACTTTTAGAATGAATTTTACTTCTATTTTGTAATTACTTAGTAGTCAGATAGAAATCAGTTGATTATTACTATATTAATAACCATGACGCTGGGCATTGAAATGAAGAGAGTCTGGTATATTGAATCTGTCAGGACCAAATATCCTTCTTCTGGTGTGTTGAGAAAGATTGATATCCTTCAAATCTATTTCACAATTTCTTGAATATTCATAGGATTAAAACTGTCGGACCTGGAAATTTCCCAGATTAAAACTTTCAACGAACAGTTTCAATATTTCAATCACAAGAGATTTTGGGGCTTTTCATAATTATCGGCTTATAAGCAGCTATAGAATTATCCTTGCTTTTTATAAAGATTAACAGTACCATTGGTATTATTAACTTTATTCTTTAGTCTTTTTTGTAGAAATCACCTTTTAGTCTCTTTTTTATTCTTTTATTACGGTCGTTGCTAAATTGACTTGTTTTGATCAATGTAATGAACTATAGAATTCTAACTTTAACAGATTTATATGAAAATGTTTCAATAAGTTTGACAAGTGTATGGTTACTTAAAAAGTTGACTTTAATCTTTCTTTATTCATGTTTAGAGCATATTTGTTAAGAAAATTTTTTTAAGTCATTATTAATAATAAAAAAATTTTAAGAATTATTTGTACATTCGTATAAAATTGTAAAAATATTTTTTTCTTTTGCCTTGATATATGAAATGTTTTTAAATACTCAACAGAGATTAAATTATAACACATTCAAATGCAGTTTTACCAAAGGAAATAGATAATCTTAAATATTTTAAATAAAATGTTTTCAAATACTTAAGAGATTAAATGATAACACATTCAAATGCAGTTTTATAAAAAGAAATAGATAATCTTAAATATTTTAATTATTTAAATTATTGCTATTTATTTAATATATTATATTACTTTTATTTAATAGAATATTTTAACTATCAATACAATTAACTTATTAATTTAAAATTTCCTAAGATTAAATAATTCTTAATGTTTCTAAAACTACTTTAAACTAATTTTACCGAAGACTGTTGCTTTAATAAATTTTTGGTATATTTAAAAGTAGAAATTTATATGCTCAAAAACAAAAAATATAAAATTTTATAATAAGCAGTATAAAATATTTATTCCAAAAATAGAGTTTTAAAAAGTAAATTAAAAAAAAAATCTAAAAATACATGGCAATATGTCCACTTTTAAGAACAATATTATGAACCTTATTTGGCGATTGCCTTATGAAATTCCACCATACAATATCATATGAAGGTATCATAAGTTATTATCTAGATACTCATAACAGTATTATGATGGTCTTTGTGATGAAATCCAATAAGGCGGAATGAAGAAGGTCCATAATTAGCTTTTGACACATTCGATTCTTTGAGCATCATGTTATACCTAGTTGGTGATTACTTGATCTTCACGATGATTATGACCATAATCTGCTATATGGTATTTCTACCTGTCTTTTACCACTCTTGGTGGTTTATCTACATTATTCTCCTGTTATTATTAGAAGTTATTTGTTAAGTTCCCAGCTGATGAATAATTTTTGCACCTTGATTGTATAAATAACATTTTAAATCGAAAAATTATTTCTATCTATATAAAAATAGAATTATTTAATAGTTTTTCTTTTAGATTTTTTTCAGTGTATATTTTCTTTTGATTATCAGACAAGGATTTTTTTATTCTATTGACTGGAAATCTTAATAACAGAGACTTGATTTATTAAAAATGTTTTGTATCAATGAAATTTTATTTTAAAATGATGAAAAATTCTGCATTATAAAGCTATTTATGAAATAAAAAATAGTTTATGAAGCATCTTATTATGAAATGTGTGAAGAATAATAGAAGGAAATATTCATGTTTGGAGGAAAATAAAAATATACCTGAAACAAAATATCTCTGGAAACTAATCTTTTAAAGTATATAAAATATATCTGAACAATACATCTGAAAAATATATTCTGAAACAAAGCTGAAGTACACTCGTAAACAAATAAAACTATGATTTTGCAAAAACATTATTATTAACATCTTAACTATTTAATGTTATGAAATATAAATCTTGGTTAAATTACAATATGAAGTTTCTACAGCTTTATAAAATCGATTTAATATTTGAAAGCATGGAAAAGTAGTTCATATATTAAGACAATGGCAAAATTAAAAAAGGCAGTTTGTCATTAAAGTAATAATCATATGTTATGATAATAAACTAAATATGATTGGCTAACGTTTCTTAAAATGAAAGGTTGATAGTACTAAGAATTGTCAAAAATCATTTGTATCTCTGTTTTAAAGAATGAAAAGCTATACGGTTTCATTTTGAGTATAAGTAGATATAGAAAGACATACAGCATCAAGTGCCTCATTTAGGAAATATATATTTTCTATATACATATATCTTTATTGAAGTATAAGAAAAGTCACTGATTATACAAATCTTAGAGTAAATTTGAGCATTTGACTTTCTTGAGATTAAAAATAATGTATATTTTTATGAATGAAATCAAACATTTATATTTAGCTGAGTTAAAACAAAAAAAGAATAATTAGCAATTTTTACATTAAATTTAAACATCTTTCTAATCGAACAATTCTATAAGAACAAAAGAAAATCCATTTATAAAAACAACAATTATTTTTTAAATTCATAGTAAACAGGAAGATATTAAAAACATCCAACATGCACTTCTTAACAGAAAGTATTCTATAAACGATAAAAAATGTTTCTTACAGTCTTTTATTGCTCTTAATTTCTTTTTGTTTTGCTTTTAAAACAAGTACATTTGTTTCCATTTAATTTGTCCTCATTGGTATAGAAAAGATAATTATAAGATAAAAGTAACACTCAAACGGACTTACCATTTCTCAAACTGTAATGCTTTCCATTATTCTTTTGAAACTGTCAAAAGAAAAATGACACATAGGAAAAAGAAATAAGAACTTTCATTTATCTTGGATTTAATAACACACATTAGCTGAGCTTTATAGATTAATTTTAAATGCTTGTAAAAGTAATCCATAATTGTGGAATTTTATTTTTGCTTGAGGTTTTAGAATTCAGGTTTATTATAATATTATCATGACTTCAATAATTTATTTAGTAACATTTTACCGCATCATTTTTGCGAAATGTTCTAGAAATTGTTCGATTTTGAAAACATGCCATAGGATTATTATCACGGATTTAACTCAAGGATTTGTTGACGTTTTTTGTTTCTTATCCACCTTGGATTGAACACCAATAAAAACCAAATCCAAGAGATCGAATCGCAAGATAAGATTGTAAACACGGATTAAAAAAAAAGGATGTTTTTAATAGGTGAAAGCTGCATTTGCATTTAAAAAAATATTTTGTATTAATTTTAGTTTAATATTTTTCTTTTGATGACTTCTAATAAATATAAGATTTTTTATATTTTTGTGCAGTCATGTACTAAAGTTTCTTGACTTTTAAAGTTTGCTTTTACTCTTTAGTTTTCAAATAATAAACAGAAAAAAGATATATATTCGTGAAAGAATAAAATGAGCTTGCATAGCGTTCTGCATAGGGACCTTTTAAGATGCGCATAGTAAAATTACTGAGAGATTTTTAATGTAGAGAAATTATACAACAGAATAGAATAAACTACTCACGTTGAATGACTATTTTTATTTTATTAACCAGAGCTTTGTTGATAATGATAATTTTAGAGATTGTACAATGTGTATCAGTGCTTGAGGTTAATTTTTTGAACTGATATACCTTCAATATACTGCTAAAAGTGACTGATCAAATAAAAACAAACAAACCCTGAATTAATAGCTTTTGATGTTTGAATTTTAATCTCAATAGATGTAATAAATTATATATGAAGAGTATATATTGTGTGCTAGAATTACTTTGATAAGCACGTTTTCTCCTTTTAATGCAAAAATGATGCATTAACTTTTTGCTTCTTTTTATGCTGAATTGATCATTTTTAGCATTATACCAACGATATCAGTATATAGAGGAGAAGTTATGAAAGTGGACTTTATAATTAAATTTTTAAAAAAGAGTTATGTAAGAGACTGAATTTTTTTCTTAATCTAAAACAAGTTTCACATTTGTCAGAAAGAAAAGTAAAAGCTGTTTTTTTAGTTTAGCAGTCATAAGTTTTAAACTTTTGATTTTTAAGCAGATTTATACTGATAAATTATTAGCGTTATTTTTATAACTTTATGCTTTTTTTTGTTTTAACTTTCGTTTCTTATTACTTTATTTAAATAGTTCCTAGATATCTAGATTTCTAAATTAATAAATAATTTTCGATTCAGAAGGTTTAATCTTCAGATTTATTTAGAAAAATTTGAAAATACTAGTAAAGTTAAAAACTAATTTCAATAAATATATTTGCTTACGACTTTCGCAACGAAATAAGCCTTTTTGCAAGAAAATAAAAAATACCACCCAGATGTCCTATTTTGTATGTTTTTAATCATTGTTTGAAAAATTTATATATATTATATTATCAATATGTTTAAATCGTTTGAGTATTATAAAAAGTTTCCTTATTTTTATAAATTAGGCATACATTTTGTTTATTTATACATTATTATATCTGAAATCAAATTCAAGCATACTTTGTAAAAACAAAGATGGCAGAAATCATTACAAATGCAAATTCTAAAATGATTAAAAATTGCACAAAATTTAAATATCTGTGGTTTTCATATAGAAATTCAATAAAAATCCATCTGTATCTTAATAAATAATTTTTTTTTTGATCCAACAAGTAAGACATGAATTCGGCAACTCATCTCCTAATTAGTTTTTGCAGAATTAAGTATTAAGTTTGAGTATATCATTAATTATCGAACGGCAACGTCTTATTTCAAATAATAAAATGAATAATTTATTATTAAAGAATCTCAGTAATATATAATTTTTGTTTAGAATAATTAATTTAAATGCCAGAAAAGCGAAATGCATTGTAATTAAAATAATTTTAGATTTTCTTGCATTCAAGAAATCTAAATGAACGGGTGATATCATTATACAATTTCTTAATGAATGATAAAATAAAAGTAATTTTGGATTCCAATTTATCAAAAGATATGAATAATGCAATAATCTCGAAATGAATAATTTAATAATATCTTAAAAGCGTAGGAGGTTTTAAAACATTTAGGAAATAATGAAACTTAATTATATGGAATGACTTTTTTAAAATTCTCGATTGACTCGATTAAAGCAAATCAAGGTAGTCTTTAAGTGTTCAATAAGTGTTCTAACTATTCTTGATTGTCTTTGCGAAGGAATTTAATAGCTTTGTTAAAAAGTATTAAAAATATGTGTTCACAGAAATTAATATAATTATGAAATTCGAGATCTTGTGCAATGAAATTTATTTCTTTGACCGAGATAATGAAATCATACAATGAGTAATTTAAATGAAAAAAGAATGTGAAATGCAGTGTTTAGAACTCATGGGAATCTCGTTTCACAGCTAAACCCATTATTCAAATTAGTCTCTTTGAGACTTGAGCAGATCATTAGGGAAAACTTCGCTCTCTTTGAAAAAAAAAGATAAAGAAAAACTCGCAATTTATTTTAAAAAAGAGTTAAGTAGATTAATTTGCTAAAAGAAGGCTAAAAAAGGCAACAGGCAAGGAAACAAGAAACATTTTAAGATTTTCTTTAAGAAAAACGTTTTAATAGCAGTATTTATCAAACGCACTTTCCTTGTCGGCTAAAGCAATCTGTAAATCAGTGTTTTATCAGAAATTTAGAAGTAATTACACGAGATTAATGAAGTACTTTAGCTGGAGCTAGATGTAGAAATACAATACATTTCTTTAAAAAAAGATACCTTTATTTTAGAAAATTGTTACAGGTGTACCTTTATTTTAGAAAATTGTTACAGGTGTGATTCATTTAAAAGAAGATTACTCTGTAGTCTTCTTAATGATTGTTAAACTAAATTTATCTTGTAAGAAATTTAGACAGAACACATACATACACACACACGT
>JAPMOR010117042.1:359258-425248 GCA_026543865.1 Argiope aurantia
AATAATTCCTCAAAACACAGCCGAGATGGACACACGCAATACACAGCAGCACACTTAGAACAAATAGCAACCCGCAACTAGTAAACAACAACCACAGCACACAAACAAAGCACCCAGACAGAACGCAACAGGAGGAGGGTATTCTCTATTCCCTACGGTCTCTCTAAGCACTTGATATTCTTCACTGTCACCTCGTTTTAGCTGTACCCAACTGCTGACTCACTACTAAACGACTGGCTACTCCACACACGACTAAATGCTGCTACAATATTTGTCTCCAAAACTCTGCACACAATACCAATTCTCAATCTACTAATTGTTTGAGCTCCACTGAACTCTTGCGCTGATCCAACTAATTCGTCTTTGACTCACTATGCGACTCTATACTACTCACTTCAGGTAGAACTGCCGACCTTTTATAGTTTCTGAAGCAGCGTAGAGAAGGTTCTTGAACAATCAAGCATAATTTGGTTTTTATTGATTCTATCACCAATATTCTTGAAAATTCTAGTATCATTCATTTTGTGTGTGTGTGTATGTGTATGTGTGTGTATGTACGTGCGTGTGTGTGTATGTGTATGTGTGTGTATGTCTCTCTCTCTCTCTCTCTCTCTGTGTGCATGTGTGAGTCTTTATTAGACAAGCAAAGCACAATCTTAGCACTTAAACGGAGGATATTATTGAATGAGATTTTCCTCTGATTTCAAGTTCGTGTAATCGATAAATATAAAAACTATCTTCCCACAGTAACTTCAAGCTCTAAGATGACCTTTAAAGCTGTGGAAACTTCATAATGCAATTTAAGCAAAATTTGTGTTTGATGACATTAAGAGTTATGCTTTCTCGAAATCAAGATTTTATAGTCTTTAATAATTATGGATTTATGTTAAAACTATGTTTCGTTGATGAAGTTTGCATTTTAATTCGAAAATTAGTTAGAAAATTAGGAAATTTTGCTGTTTATTTTGCAAATTAGGAAAATTTGGCACATTTGCTCTTGTTATTTCAGTGTATTTGTACAGATTAACACAATTTTTTTTGAGCGCTTATTATTTTTTGAGTATTTATTTATTTCCTATAGTATAAGTGACTCATTGAATGAAATATTGCAGTCGATTATTTTTAAGGAGAATTTTACAATCGACAAATTTAAGGAGAAAATATGGAACTTTATACGAAATATGTCTCTATAATTGATAAATATGACCACGTTTGGAAAGAAAAAGTTAGATCAATTACCACTATTTTGACTGTATATGAGAATAATTAAAAAAGTGATTTTTTTCTTGGAAGATTTTATCTCCTCTTCTTTCCAGTTTAGTAATTACACATTAGAAGCAAATTCATGAGTTACTACAATTTTTTTTGTTGAAGATTGCAGTAAATTAACGTCATATGAATTTTTTTGGATCAATTTTGCTCTTCTCAAAAGGATTTTATAATTAATTTTGGGTTTATGCTATGGTTTATGAGAATTACGGTTTTTGAGATCTTTTTTATGCCTGCATATAAAGGTGGTTATAAATTAAATTCCGCTTTGAAGTGGTCATAAATGGAAAACTACTGGACCAAATGTTATCAAACGTGGTAATAGTTTAAGAAGGTCATGAAAATTTCTTTTCCGTCATAATAATAATAATAATAATAATGAAGTTCAAAAACTCATCACCAGGGGCGAAATGGCACTGTACGCGATATTGTTAAGAAAAATAGGACATGAAGACATCGGTTTAAAATGTGCTTAATAGTTTCTGAAACGTGTTACAAAGCATGTTCAATTTGGTGTCCATCATTTTCTAAAAGCAAGTTAAATCGCATCACTGCATTCTCAAAAGTAGCTCTTAGTATATCAGAAGGAATGTTACGCACATGTCGGTGTATCGCTTCTTTGTTTGGCCAATTTGTTTAAATTATCACCTTAAACAGTGCTTTTGGGACAACAGAGATTGAACATGCTTTGTAACACGTTTCAGAAATGATTAAACACATTTTAAACCGATGTCTTCATGTGGTGAGTTTTTAAACTTTTATTTTTTGGGGGGAGGCAGGAAAAAAATTCCCATAGCCTCCTTTAAACTATTACCAAGTTTGATAACATTTGGTCCAGTAGTTTTCCTTTTATGACCATTTCAAAGATGAACTTTAACTATAACGCTGTATTTTACATTTATACTTTCGTTTGTGAAACTACTTATAAATATAGCCACATTAAGTTGTATTCTTTCTTTATACAGCATTATAATAATAATGTCGTAGTCTATTAGATTCAATTTTTTGTTTGAATGCCATGATTAGTTGTTGAAGAATTGTTATATTTTTAAATGTGACAATGTAAATATGATTTGTAATTACATATACAGTTTACAATTAATGCACAATTTACAACTGAAAACCACTTTAATCATTGTTAGTAATAATTACGTTGATTAATAGCTAACTTAACTAATTAGACGGAATTTGTAATACGAGTCCCTGGTAAAGATATATATTAAACGAGCGTGAATTTCAAATAATGTATTCAATATGCAAAAGGATGCTTCTTTGTTTTACATAAAGGCTTGAAAATACTAAAATGCTATCTATTTTAATCACTTAATTATTTTCCTTACTGTCTAATAAGATGATAGCACCTTCTGTTTAGGGATTGCGTTATTGTTTAAGTTTAACTAAGATTCCTTATACTTGAGTTATTTATAAAATCTTATAACAAATTCTAATGTTTATGAAATACATACATTTAATTTAAAAGTTCTATTCGTGTACTCGACAGGAAAATCAGTTAAGTAGTTTATTCTGATTACAACAATTTTATAGAACTTTTAAAGCAATCTGTGTAAACTTATTATATTTAAAAATAACTAGATGTTGACAAAATTCAATTAGATTATGGACTGTATATCCGTTTTTAACACATTATAAGCCTTTTATTGACTTTTAAGCCATAATTATAACGTTGACCTGAAATTCGTCTGAATTTGAAATTATTTTTCATTCTAGATTGATTAAACAATAATAAACTTAATAATACTTGAAATATTGGTATACAAAAATTAACTAATGCAGAATTCACGAAATATAATAAATTATATTAGATTTCATTGATTGGCTTTGAATAAATTTTTTCCGCTATATCAAAGTATTTTGCTTATAGTAAGTATTTAACAAGTTATAAAATAGAAAACTGGAATATGATATATAAATTTGATATACAACTTTCAAGTGATAAGAGCTGTATTTTTCAAAACAAGCTATCTATATATGGGTTTAGTATATGAATAATCAAGAATAGCCAAACGATAGCATTCTCGATAGTAATAAACAAACAAGAATTTTTGCCCTTTTCTTAAAATCTAATTTAATGTACAATATTGTTCGAAAGAGTAAACCCCTGAGAAAGAAAAAGGGATTGTACTGGTTAAGCGTTTAACAATAAAATTTTATTACAATCATTAACAAATATATTTTTACTGGAAATTAAACATAATTACATAAATTTTAGATATTTTCATTTCACTCCTTTTCTATTTGTACAAAACTTCCAACAATGTTGTTAAGATTTCTTCACAAGTATCTGGCCTTCAGAATATAGAACAATAGCGAGTAAATATAAAATGACGGAGCTAAGAAATTAAGAACAAACAACTTATTCTTTATATTTTGGATTTCTTTAAATAAGGATTTATTTTGTTCTGTAATTCACTGCAGATGGCAAATAGTGCCCTGTGTTATCTGGTATGTTGGTATTTTTGTTGCTATTTTCATTCCTTGTGCAAAACGAAGATAAATCAATTATGCGTCACAACCTAATAGCATTGATTAAACAAATATTCCATGTGAGCACGATTGATTTGTTTTCAGGCTTCATTCGAATCGCCGAAATTTGCCTCGTGTGAACGTATGATTAATCTGCTTATCTTTGATTCATACTCTAATTCTGTTTGTCTCTACCCGAAGAAAAAATAAGTATGCAAAATAAATAAAAAAGCTGATAAATAATCAGACAATAAATAAAAATCAAAGCTGATAAATAATCAGACAAATAAAAAAAATCAAGCTGATAAAATAATCAGCCAATAAATAAAATCAAACTGATAAATAATCAGTCAATAAATAAATCAAGCAGGTAAATAATTAGCTAAAATGATATTGGGAAACTTTATAAGCCAAATAACAACCCCAGAACAAGAGCGATCAGTTTTGTCTAGTGGTAATGTTACGCGGCTGCGAACCCAAACGTTGCGAGTTCGGTCCTCGCTATAAACACGGTACATCTTTGATCCCTGAACAATATAACCTAATCCCATAATTGTAATTTTTTATTCAAAATATGGTTTATTTATGTTTTAGTCAGGCTAGGTACTAGATTTTGTTTTGAAAAATTTTGATAATCATTTTAGAATATTCCTTAGCTGTATAACTCTAGAGCCAAACAAGTTGTAGTCAAGTTCTCTGCTCTCCTAATAAACCAATTCCTTCTAGCTAATAAATCTGTTTTACTATTAAAATGTTTTTCTAATATTTCTTGAAGTTCCGTGATAGTATATAAAAATTAAGTACATATTAAATTAAAAAAATGCAAAAACTCTAAGTCATTTTCATAAACGTGAGTGATATCAAATAGCAATTAAAAAGAAATTTCACTTGTGAATACCTTATTCTCACAAAATGCAGAACAACATTGTTACGACATCTTCACGATGTTGGCCGGCATTCAGAATGTCAATCAACATCGTGGAGATATGAGACAGTATTTTGTGCTAATAAGGTACCATTAAAAATCAAACAAATCGGGTAACTTAAAATCGGCGATTGTGTCTGGCATTTTTTGGGAAAAACGCTGACTTTTGAGGCATTGTATGAAGCTTTTACTGAATGATGGATTCAAATATGCGCATATCTGCTGCTCTTACTATGGTATAGTTAGATGTAGCTTATTTTCAAATATGGAATACCTAGTTTGGATTGGGTCAAAAAGGGTATGTTTCCAAGTAAGATACAAAAGAAAAGGATTCTTCAAATTCCAGATAATTTTGAATAATTGCTGCCAGTATATCTAAAGCATATATTTAATTTAAGAAATGATATTAGGAATGAAAAAAATTGATAATTTTTTCATTATAAATAAGAATCAACAACAGTTTTATGAACATCACTTTTACAAAATAAATAGATGTAAAAAAAATTAAAAAACTGTTCCCATCTGTAGAAGTCTAGAACTATTATCTTTAAACTAGACTTATTTTTCAACGTAATTAACCTTCCGAAATAGCTTTAGTAGAGCAAAAATCATTACCCCAAGTACTGCTCCGTGTTACTTCTTCAGCTAGAGTAAAATTAAAAGAACGTTAGGGGGTTGTAGATCAGACAGACATGTTATGCTGTTTCTTCCTTTGTATATTCACTACTTGTTGAATCAGTTCCACAATTGACGTAAGTCACTCTGTTAGGGTAAAAGTGTAATTTTCCTCTTATTAGTTTTAATTTCGCATGATGACGAATTTTCAACGTAGACTGAAGCATTTTTTGATCAAGTTCATGTAAGGTGGTAGCCACAGAGTGAAAAACATTGAACTTATTTTTTCAATCTAAAAAAAGAAATTCAAGTCTAATTTTTTTTTTAATGAAGGCTGAAATGTAAATGCTCTTGAAGAATTTTCATAGCTGGTGATTTTTCTTTTTCTAGATATTCCAGCTGACTTTACTGTCTGAACAGAAATCTTAATTCGAATTTACAACACTATCTAAGCTGAATTAGTGGGTACTATACCACCATATCTATTCTTAAATCTTTCCTCCTAACAAATTAAAAAGCTGATAATCAGAATAATACAATAATCTAAATGAATCTTGACTTCAAGGAAGATAAAAATGTGGAAGTCAGAGCATTCATGGTGATTGCACAGACAACTTTCTCTGATATCTAATAAAAAGTATTCTTGACAAATGCGCAGTTAATATGATTGTTGAAAAAAACCCATCACGGCTATTCAATTTGTAAAAATATATAAATATTTAAATTAGAATTTTTTTCAATTGAGAGTAGAGGTTTGTGAGGATGCAAGAATATGCCCCCGAAAAAGATTATTAAATCATTGATCCCTTAATAAAAAAAGAATCGACAGACTGTCATGCAGTTTTATGGGTTTCTTAACTGACAATCAATATGATCTCATCTATGCCAATTCATAACCAATAAATCATTCTTAAAAGACACAAAAATTATAAATATTTATCAATTATTTTCTGTATAAATATTTATTTATATATTATAAATAAATTCATAATATAAATTATTATAATATGAATTATAATATAAACTATTATAATATAAATTATTATAATATAAAGTATTATAAATTATTTACTGTATAATTTATTATTATATATTATAAATTTTTATCAATTTTATTCTGTATAAAATAATCATATTATACAGAATACTTTCTGCAATTTCAAAAATCTTGTTCCACTACTGGGAATTCTAGCAGTGAAACAAATTTATGTTTCTTATGAGGAGGGCAGCTTTGTTCTTTTAAATAGTATTTATACCATACAGAATTACTGATTTATATTTTGCATAACGCTTATAACATCCAAATGAAAATTTACAACATTAAAATTTTCATTTTTAATTTAAACATTTGTTCATTTTGCCAATGATTTCATATGCAAGCATATGTTTTCTGCTTATTGCATGAGTGTTATTAAATTTTTATAAAAGAATAATATTTGCTTTACAAGAAAAACAATGTTCATTTTATGCAGTAATATCAATAATGCAAATCTTTCATTAAGATAAAAGAAAACAGATATAGAGTTGAAGCTCAGTATAAAAGAATACTAATTGGAATAATCAGTCTAATAATAATAATTTCTTTTATAAAGTTGATTAAATTAATTAATTAAATTATTTCCAATTACTATTTATCATATTTCATTATACAAATTTTAAATCAATGAGTAATTCTGACTTACTATTAACCAGAATTTTAAAGATGCGTTTGTCATAAAATATTAAAGAAAATCGATAGACTTGCTTTACTTAAATGAAACAACTCAGAAATTTCTATTTTAGAACAATATTCAATTTTTCCCCAAACATAATAAAAAAAAATCACTCTTTAAAATACAAAAAAAAAAAAAATATTTAATATAATTTAAATATAAAAGTCTACTCTTTTGAAATTTTTGACTTTCTTCAATTTAATTTATTTCAAATCAAAGGAATTCCAAGAAATATTTAAGTGATTATATTTTTTACATTTTCATTGAAATTTATTACTTAGAAATGATTTGCTCTTAAATTTATAGCTCATTAATTAAATTTTCAATGACTCTAACTCATTCAACTACATTTTTGGAAAAGTTTCACAACTGCGCCAATCCTATAGCAATTCTATTATGCAGGCCTTTTAAAGAAATTAAGCTATTTTAATAGAGTTTCTTCAAGCTATAAAAAACTTTTATCCAGAAGTTTTCTTTAGATATTTCAGAAAATCTAATTTTCCGAAAGTAAAACCTACACTTTCAGATTTCTCAAAGAGGAATCCTTTTAAGTACTTCTAGGATTTAATTATAAATTTTATCTTAGATAAATAAAAAAGATATTTTTTTATATTGAAACTCGTTATTTGTCTTTTTGGCAAAGGTATTTACATTAAAGGTATTTACAAAATGAAGTCATATGGAATGTTTTACAACAAAAGATTTGCATGATACATTTTATATATATATTTAAAACAAAGCCTACCACAAATATACATTAAATTTTTGTAATTTTTTCCTTTAACTATCGTTTAAAACGTACTATAGTTATGTTACCTAACAATTTAGATTATTTAGATTACCTTATTTAGATTTGTAAAAATTTGAAACATATATAATAGAATTTGAAATTTATAGAATTAAATTGGAAATCTATCTAATAAAATTTAAAATTTACATAATTATAGTTCAAAGAATTATGATTTTTGAGTTCTTTAAAAATTATGCATAAATAAAAAAAGTTATAAATTTTTTTGAAAGTCTGAAAAAAAATAGAAAAGCTAGTACTATAAGTTATTAATGGAAAGATCTGTAATAAAATTATTAGCATATTGTTTGCAGAAATAATCTTAACTAAATTTTCCTCCAAAATATTTTTCTACTTTTTACATTTTTTATATAAAGTAAGTGTATTTTGATAAAAGTTTATTACTGAATGTAGGTGATTGATTTAAATAATATGAATGACAATTTTTTTATGAATTGATTGTTAAACATTTATTTAAGTATTTAAGAAAATGTATTTATAAATAATTTTAATATTTATAAAAAAATAAATGTTAAAATTTATGTTTGAATTCTAAATTTTTTAAATATTTTCATAAAAAATGCCTATATTTATTTTTTTAACATTTGCATAAGGAATACATTCATAATTCTCGTTTGTTAAAAAAAAAGAATAAGAATTTTTCCTAGACATTCTTGATTATTATCTCTAGATATATAGATATTTTTATTATATTAAAGGCATATTCTGAAAAGCGGGAAATATAAAGATATCTTGACAATATTGGCATTAAAGTCTTGTTAAATCAAATTATTGTAAGCGAGGAATTTATAACATCAAACAAGGTAAAAAATTTTAATTACAATTTGCATTTTCTAAATAAACAAGTATTTATTTCTGTAAACAAATATGCTAAGGAGCAGAAAAGGATTGAAAACACTTTGCACTTGAGACTAAGAAATATTTCCCTGAGAAATTAATTCGTTTTTTTTATATTGGCCAAATGCACTGGGAAATAAATATAGTTTTTAAAGAAAAAAAAAAGATCTTGAAAATGAAATTTATAAAAATAAGCAGATGGAAAAAGAAAACTCTAAAGATCTTTCCAGAGATTTTTTGAGGACTTCCTTCAATTTTACGCTTCAAATTCATTTATAAAATTTGATGTAGCATATATCCATAAGGACTTTTTTTTAGAACCGTGAATATGATTACTATTCAAAAAGAGATAAAAAAATCAAAACTGAGATGTTTAATTTGAGATGCAGTTTGAAATATTAAAACGTTCTGGGAGATTGGGAAATTGAATTTGTAAATTTGTGGTGAATGAGGCTTTTAAATTATGTATTTTATTTTTTCATCAATTTTACTTTATTAAATACTGGAAAATTTTACTAAACATATTTTTATGAATATAATGCTTGATTTATTGAAAAAGAGGTGTTAATCTACCTATAAGCTTAATAATACACAAAATTTAAGATTGATTTCATTTTTCTGTCGAACTCTAAACCAAATTTACTTATTCTAGATTCATTAGTTATACACATTATGGCATTTTTTCTTTGAATATATGAAATGGGAAGTATAAAATTATCTTTTTATTGTTATGAGATTCAAAATACAATATGATTTGAGCGCATAATTTTTTTTAAAAATGTTATTCAAGACCACAAATAATTTTTTTATAATTGGTTTTATTAAATTTTCTGATTAAAAAACAGCTTCATAAATCACACATTCTATGAAAGATAGTTGCAATTATTAATTATTAACACAAAAAATCTTCTCATCAAAGTATTTAATTTAAATTACTTTCTCAAAACTAGAGATTCTATCGAATTAATCCAATAAAGGAAATGCTTATAGATTATGTTCTAGGATTACTTTTCAAAACAATATCCAGTTTTTCTAATTAAAATTGCATTAATTAAAAATATCCTTAGTAATTATGCTAAAACCCTTAAAGAATACCTTAAAGCATATTAAATGATTACATTCAAATAATCTTTTTTTAAAGAAAATATTTCGTTTATTTTACTTTTGTATGCTTATTTTTTTTTAATTAACAACAGTTAATGAAAAAATATTACTGAAGAAATAAAAAGTAGAATAAAAAATCCTAGAAATTTTGAGATATGAATGTAAAAACAGATTAGAATCAACAAATTATTTAAAAATTATAAAGAAAAAATGTTTGAGAACCTTTTAAAAGAATCAAAATAAAGATTTATTAATGAAAGCGTTTTATTTTATTATTTACTAGCCCCCTTTGGAGACCAGCCGGTTCGCCAATATTACCGATTGCTACAATTTTCAATTAAATATTTTAAGTAACTGGTCTCTTAATAGATTCTCAAAGAACACATTTTTAATCTTCAAATTTTGATAGTCATATCATACTTATACTGTTGTTTAGATCGTTTCGTTCAATTTACTATATATATTTTGCTAATTTGTTGTCATTTCCGGTAAAATTTCAATTTTAATCTAAAGTGGAAATGATGAAATTGCAATTAATATAAAGATATTTTTTAATAAAACTAAGCGTTTTATTTTATTTATCATCTTTATTGTTATTTATTTATTATTATTATTATTGAATATGAGTACTGCAAACAGAATCGCTCGGTATTTAAGTCTTATGTGAACTACAAAATATTTTTCATAATTTATGTAATATCTCAAAGAATAATTACACAAAAACTTCTCAGATTCAGCATAAAATTCAGTTTTTAGTTTTGCTTTCAAAAGGATTGAAATGAAATCAATAATAATATTTTGTTCCGGCCTATAAATATATTTCGAAAATTATGAAGTCTAAATTTAATGCAGTAAGGTATCATATTCTGAGAAATATTCTGGACACACCAAATTTTAAATAAATGAATGAATGTTTCTATTTTCCACGATCAACTAAGACTTATTTATGAAGTTTTGAATGTTAAAAATTTAGAAAAACTCAACATTTTCATAATCTTAGGCCAATTAATCTTGAGAAACCTGCGCGCTGATTGGCGTATTTTCTTTGAAGCGATCGATGGAAAATCTAAAACTATCCTTTTTTTATTGAATAGTGATATTCAAATTTTCATAAATCAGTCAGTTTAAGTGATTGATTTAGTTGATTGGAAATTCACTCTTTTTATTTAAAATATTCAAGAACATTTTGTTAATCGTGATTTCCACAGCAGAAGCTTTATGTAAAATCAAAAATTCGTTATTTGTTAGAGCATTTATTGAATCAAGTTACATAAAATATAATCATTTTCCATTTAGACCATTTTAGCATATCTGTGTCTTGCTAAAGGTTTACAAATTAGCTGTGTGGCCCTGATTTGAATGGATATCCTGTTCATATAAAAAAAAACTTGCCTTAAAATAAAACTGATTTATTGGATTAATAATATAGAGAGTGTAAAAGATCATAAAATAATTTTTCTTGAATTTATTTTTTAGAAAAAAATAATATTTCATATTTGCTGCTTTTACTACAGGCCCGTGCCGAAAACTATATTTTTGCAGATTTCATTTCCAAAAAGATTTAATTTATTTTTAATTGGAGCTTTAATCAATGTGATGGCAACACTTTGAAAATAGCTAATTTTTTTCCCATGAATGTGAAACGTGCTCGTGCAGCTTAAATTTTATTTTCATTTTGTACGAAAAAAATTGTTGAAAAATATAGTTAAAATATTTATTTAAAAATTCATTAAAAATAGAAATTTAAGGTTAAAACATTGGTATCATTTAAAAGATAAAATTTTGACCTTTAACTTGATGTGAAAATCTTTTTTGTGCGGTAATAGTTTCGGAAGTTATAGCAGAAACATAAATAAAATTCTAATTAAAAATTCGAAAAAATAACCCCCAGGTGCACATTTCCGGCCTCTAAGGTATACACGTGCCAAATTTGGTGGCTGTAAGTTGAATGGTCTGGCCTGTAGAACGCCAACACACACACACACACACACACACACACACACACACACACACACACACACACACACACACACACACACACATTGAGCTTTATTATAAGTATAGATGTATAGAATTGGTGTCTTCCATTTGATTTCTTTTCAAAACTGCATAACAATGGAAAGAGGAAATTTTTGAGAAATGACATTGATCTTTTCCGTTTGTCTCTATAAATTTTAATACTTTATGTTATTAGATTCATTTGTATCAACATGTCATATTTCCATTAATGATATATGGATGCATTTATAAAATGAAAAATACGATACAATTTTGTAAACGATGAATTTATCCAACGAATAATTTTAGCAAGAAATAATCTATGAAACAGATGGAAAAATCTGTTATTTGTTTGAAAAAAAAGAAATAGAAGGCAATAAATCCGGAAAGAAATTTTATTAGATAAAGTGACTGATATTTATGTAATGTATTTGATAACAGAATTAGCTGTTCAATAAAATATTTTGTAAATAATGTTTTACTCTTGAAATAATTATTTGATATTAGTCACTTATAGCGAATCTTCAAATGACAGTTTTTTCCTAAACACTTAATCAAGTAGAATGGTCTTTTTTTACACATATGTTTTATATTAATGCCTACTATATTTAGAAACAATTTATAATAAATGATTATTATTATAATATATCAGTTCAGTTGAGTAATAAGTTGTTTTCATTGTCACATCTTTTTAGATTGGACGTCGTCAATTGCAATTACTTTTAGAAGAATTACTTTGAGTAATTTGTTTTCTGTGGTGCTGCTCAGGTTATCAGTTTTCTTACTTCAGTATCTTCATAATTTGATCAATGTTTTCTTTCATATTGGAATCAACTTAAAAATTGCATAAGCTATCCGTTGTTACTATCCAGAAAGATATTTTGTAAATGATATTTTAGTCTTTATATAATTACTTGATGGGTGAAATTCTTTGTTAATCGTTTTTTCCAAACTCTTAATCAAGTTGATTGGCATTTTTTTACACTTACGTTTAATATGCCTGCTATATTTAGAAAGAATTCACAATAAAATATTCTTATAATATATCAGTTAAACTCCTTGCATAGTTTAATGTTGCATTTTTTTATATAATGCGTCGTCAAATGCAATTATTTTTAGAAGAATTAAATTGAGTAATTTTTTATGTAGGGTTTTTAAGACCATAAATTTTCTCAATTTATAAGCTTCATAATCTAAGTTTCCTCTTATACTAGAATCAACTTGAAAACTGTATAAGCTATCATGGTGTTACTATCCATTTTTCGTATATGAAATGCAACAAGAATACAAGAAGGAATAAATTTCTCTTACTGCTTCATTCCTTTCCTTTAAGTATATATTTTATATTAAAATGATTGGCAAATAAATTGACTTACCGTGAAAGCAATAAAATCAAATAAAGTAAATAATATTTGATGAAACATGGCTAGTTTTCCGAAATTTTTTCTAAAGATGTTAAACATGACATTTATCTAAAGTAAGATAAATTGAATCGTCAGCGAATGAATTTCATGAAAGAACCTAGTGTTCGAAACATTACCAGAACACGGCTTGACGGTACTAATGATAACCAGTTTTCTCTTACTTTTTGTGATTGATCACCTGTCATTAACAATGACAATGTTTTCCTTCAACTAGAAAGGTATCATACTTCAAGTATTGTGTTTTGATAACTCTACGATTAATTCTATTACTCCATAGGTGGTATAGTTTGTTTATTGATAAGTAATAACTACTCAAACTTTTTATTTGTAGGGACTGGTTGAATACAAGAAACACAATAAAAGGTATTCAATATTAGAGGCATTTAGTACTAATTTATATAAATATTTAGCGGTAATATCATTTCCCTAACAAATATTATAATTATTAAGGCAAAAGCGTGGATTGTTAAGCTTAAAGAATATAAGTAGTTTTAAGTACTGAACGGTATATCTCATGAAGTACCGGAATCAAGGGTTAATTTGGTTTAATGCTTCAAAATTAAGAAGAAAATTGTGAAAATCTATTTCAACTTGTTTAAACCGCTTTTTGTTTTAATGCAAACTATTGATAGCTACAGAAACTAATTTCATAGGTTCATTGAATTGCGAATATTTTATATTCTATTTTTTTTAAATTTAATTTTGTAAACACGTTTTAATAAGACGTGCTGATGTGAGTCACTTTATGAAACACAGAAAGAATATTCATATTGAGGCTTCATAGAGTTTTTATGAGCTTTTTTTTTATTAAATGTCACTATATTAAAATTTTTTTTTAGAATCAAATAAAGCTTTCAATTTTGAAACCCATTTATTTATCTCGAATCACAAAGGGAAGATTCGAAATTATTGTATTTATTAATAGTGCAAGTGTTTTTAAGCATGCTATATTGAAACTGAATTTCGATTAGTGAAAATTCATTATTTATTTTAGTAGCACATTCCTATCTGACATGTGATAGAAGTGCGTTTGATAGCATTTTGCGTTTAATTGTTTGAATGTTTTAAGTGTGGTTCTGAAAATGATAGATAATTAGTCCATTTTATTGTTAGGTACATTCCAATAAAAGAGAATATTACTAAAATAAATAAAAAAATTAACATTTGGTAAGAAGTAATTAAATATATTTTTTTAACATATCCTAGTAAAAGTATAGAAAGCAATTTAAAAAGTATTTCCCTTCTGTAAAGGCAGCAGTGATCATAGGAATTAAATATGTTCCGGTATGTAAATAAAATACGCATTTCTCTTAATGGACCATTTAAGGAATGAAAATAAACTTAAGCAGTGAAAGAATTTAACCAACTAATGAATATACGCAGAGAATATTCTTATCTCTATAATAGAGATAAGAATACACAGTAACTCTATATTAGAGAATTAGAGAACGTGATGATTAATCAAAGTATAAGTAAGTATAGTCAAAGTATAATAAAAGTAAGTCCGTATAACGTAACACCCTTAAAGTATTTTATTAGATTATTCAACTATTGCTATTATAGGCTTCTTAACTTTGAGAACTAATTTTCTTTGAACTGAACTCATTAAATGCCAAACAAACCGACAAGACAACTGGAGCATGTTTCAGTCGAAATATATTTTACGTTTTTTTTTAAGACGAAATTTTTTCTCCAACAAAATTTTTACGTTTCCCCAAATAAATAAGATTTTTTAAAGAGAAGAGTACTCAAAAGATTGCACTGAATTACAACCCCTTTATTTTTTAGAGTATCATCTTCGAATTCTTTCAAATAATGCCGATGTATTGAGAATGTCTGGAGTTTTTTTTTCTTTTCTGTATACTATATTTCTTTCTTTCTTGTCCTTTACCATTCTATTTTGTCTGCATTCTTTCTGGACAAGAGTGTTTGCTTATAAGACGAAGTAACACATGAGCCTGCACTTTCGATAGCCCATTGAATCTTTTTTTTTGTTTATTATTACCTTTGAGTAAATAGCATAAGTCTTTTGTTCCAGATGTTTGGAAAGATGGTAAAATATTTTTTTAAAACAGCGCTGCTTGAAATTTAAATTTAATTAAAAGAATTTGAAAAGATTTTTAACTTTAGTCAGTTTTAAGCAATTACTTTCAATTTAAAAAGTTTTGAAAATTTTAAATTCAGTTTACATGGTTTTTATAATCAGTTTTTCTATAATTTGTATGAGACAGACTGTCCATTTTTTATGAATAATAGCTATTTCTTAAATATTAGATTCGCTCATAACCGAATGAAAAATGAAGGTGAATATTTGGGATAAGTATTTAAAAATCTTATATTTAATTACTTCTAAATATGGTAATTTACCATTATCCTAATTAGAAATTAAGAAGTCTTTTTATGTTTTATTTCTTTCAACAGATTTTTAATAATAAAACATTAAAATGGTCAAAACATATTAGAATTAAATAAATGTTATTCAAGAAGAAATTTTCAAATTAAAGTAGGCAATAGAATTTAATTATATCATTTTTAAAAATATTTTATACATTAGACCATAAAATACATCTGTTATAAAGGAATCTACAATTAGATGATTGATTGAAATGAGTTTTAAATAAATGCATTCAATATTTCATACATTCACTATTTTCAGAATGCGCAACTTGACTTAATTACAAGAAATAAATAAGGTTCCTTCAATCAAAATAATTAGCGATATAATTTCAAAGGAATTGATTTATAAATAAGAAGCAAAGAAAAAAAAATTGCAGATATGATATATGTTTTCAGCGTAGCAACTTTCGAAATAGAAAAATTAAAAACTCTTTTAAGCAATCTCATTAGTTCCGTGTGATTAATGGAATAAAACTAAATAAAATTAAAACTAAATTTAGTTTTATTCAATGTAATAAAACTAAATAAAATATTTTCATAAGCGGTTTTGACATTGATGAATAAAAATGATTAAATTCAAGACTTTTTTAAATTAATAGCTCGAATTTTACATCTATTTGGGAAGGGTTTAAAAAAATACTATAATTACAACTTTCTATTTACCATGGAGAATAATGAATTGCGCTAAGATTTAATTTTCCACACATTAATTTTAAGAATTTTTAGTAATAGTTATTGCAAGTTTTAGGTTTGCATAATTGATATACAAAAATTATTGAACACAAACAATGCTCTAAGTTTTTATTGGTGCCCTTCTGAATTGTTTATTGCCGAAATTTGCATATCAATAAAACTAATAACTGAGAATATTGAGCCTCAATATTTTCAGTTCAAAATCTGAAACCATAATAAAAAAAACTGTCAAGAACTAAAAACCTAATTAGTAAAATAATAACAATAGTACTAAGTATATTATCAATGTCTTTCGCTAAATGACTTCACTTTAAACAAATTGTTTATGCAATCCATTAAAAGGGAAATATTTAAATACGTTTTTAAATGCAATTTCAACCATGAAATTTTTTTAATGATTTGTTAGTTATTTTGTCTTCAAAAATTAAATACGTTTTTCAAAAAGTTGAAAAATTATTATTCTTTTTTCACTTTAAATTAAGATATACACTATTTAATGTGTTTTAAGTAATATACTATTATTCGACAAATTCGTAGTTTCAAATTAAACTTTCTGAGATTTTCTTGTTTTTTTTCAAGTTTACATAAAAAATAGAATGTCATATTTTAAAGTGTCAGACTATTATTTGAAGACAGCAGTACTTATGATTCTATTATTATGAAATCACAAAGAACAAGAAACAAAACGGATTCTTGCTTCATTGCAGCAATGAGAAGAAAATTCAAAGTAGCAGAAAACAATGTCTTTGATTGAATTAAACAAGAATTTATATTTAATCTATTTGAACTAATCTCTACTTACGTCGTGGTTTTGAATGACACATGATATTTCATAATACTGCACCATAAAATGAAATAATTTTCTGCTGTTGTTGCCTTTGTTGCTGTCAACGTCTTTTGTTGCATATTCTTCACTTGAGAATGATTAAAAAAGGATTCAATTATGTAATAAATTATTTTATTTCCGCTTATCTTTAGAGTTTTAAAATCCATTAAATGCTTTAACATTATATTTAGAATATTTTTCTTTAATTCCAAGAACAAAAAGAACAAATCTTTTGAAGTATAGTAGCATTTAATCATATATTATCTACTTCATAACTTTGCATTAAATATATTATTTCTCATTAAATCTGTTTATATAAAAGTTTCTGTCTGATTTTCCATTGAAAATATGTAAAATATGATTTATTTCAAATATTTTGTTTGAAATTATTGTATTTCATTAAATACGAAATTTTATTTAAGATATTTCAATTAACTTTCAAACTTTCATTTAGAATATTCTACTTGATTCTGTAATAAACATTTTTATTTTACATCTCCAGTCTTAATTTTCAATGTTACATTTCTATTTTATCCTTAAAAAAATCGGCAAATAAATCTCTAAATTATATAAGAAATTAAATATTGGAAAACATTTATGTAAACTAATATTTTTAAGATAGTAGATAAACTGATAGTAGTTTCAAGAACTAACACAAATTTTGTTTCATAGCATTTGTCTTGAATTTGGTAACAATTCCAAAAATAACTATCACGCCAACTTCGTGTATACAAAACATTAAAAAATAAATAGAAATCTTCTCTAAAAGAATGAAAACTAATTCTGCTGAAAACTGATGTGAGTATACATTCTTACAGAAGAGATACTAAATTTATAAGCAATGTTACCAGTATAATTTGCTCTGTGCAGAATATTTCCTAATGATACCGGAAACAAGATAAATGGTAGATATATATGTTTCCTAGATAGCCAGATGTTAGCTTCTTCTTTCAGAACAATGAGTTAAGCTACAAATCTAATTTTCTCGCTAGCAGTGCAAATTAGAAAGTTCCGAGCAATTAGAAGGGCAATGATCTCAGTTGATAAATGATAATTTAAACATTTGAAAGAATGCGACGTGAACGTGATTGGCTGGATTCCTGATTTCGTTTCCTTCCAAGGTTGGAGAAGATCAGTTATCCTGAAACGAACTACTCGTTATTAGGACGTGATGACAGTATTTTCGCCTTTCCTATCTAATGTGACTTCAAGAGATTCTCTAAAGAAATTTTTAGAATGTAAAGAATTCGCGAATTTTAATATTACATGTGATAAAAGAATTTTTCTTTGAGTCTAGTGAAATTTAAAAGTACAATTTAAATAATTTGTAATACAAGTTATAAAAAAATTATTTTATTTTAATTACAGTCGAGATAAAAGAAGAAAGTGATGAACATTTATTTATAAACTTGATTAAAAGCATTATATTGAAAAGTGTTTTGTTGTGACTAATATTAGGATTTCTATAAGTTCTTAATTTTCATAATATATCAACAAAAAAAATCATACAAAAAATTACAATGATAATGTATTTTGCATATACGAGTTAAATGTTAGAAGGCAATAAATGTCTTGATGTCAACAATTTGTAATATTGCATATGACCTTTTCAGAATCTATAACTGCATGCAATTTAAACTTCAAAAAATATTTAATTTTTATACATGCTAAAATTAAATATTACAAAAATTGACTTGAAAAAATAAATCTCTATTCACAAAAATGTTTTTTTTTCTGAGAAAAAAATCTATTAATATATTTGAATGTTCCAATGAATATTATAAAAAAGCCAATTTTCACTGATTGTATAGATAATTTATTATTTTATTCGAGTTTTAACTGTTTAGTTTGTTTAATATTTTCACTACATTTTACATTTTAATAGAAATGAGACAAGGAAGAGATGAATTATTTATCTGATATTGCTATTTCAAAATGACGGAGGAATTTAATTTTGAAAAATTATATAATTCCTTATCTAAAAGACCAAACTTTGGGCTTGTTTCTTTTTATTTTTGACGAATTTATTAGATTTATAGAAAAGATAGTGCAAAATTATAAACAATATAAAGTAACTGAAGAGAAATATCAGGTTTTTTCCATTCATTTTAGAAAAGCTTTTCGATATTTATCATTAAATTTTAAATAAATGGTTGAAATAATTTGGTATGAATGGTCTTTGATAAAAGTATTTTAATTTTACTCTTTTTTGTTCTTTACAAAATATAAACTTCTTTATTTCACTTATAAATAAATGAGAATAACCAAATGAATTTCTATGGTAAACATCTATTTTCATACTTGTGTAGCATAATTTTTTTATTATATATTAATATCTTCTAAAATATCAACATTTCGAGGAAAGTATTTCGTCATTTTGGAATATCTCAATGAAACTCAAACAGCTACAAAATATTATTTCTTAACTTCCGTATAGGAATAACTTAAAATTTACTAGAAAGTTTGTATAATTTTGAAAGCTGCGAAAAACTTTGAAATCTAGTTTTAAAAAGATTAGGAATACCAAAAATTAAAAACATAATATTTCGAAATATTATTACAAGCAAAAAATAATATTACAAACTTTGAAAGTTATCCAAATTTATAAAATTTATAAAATAAATTTATAAATATTAATTACTTAAATTAAAATACTTTATTGTTTGCATTCATGCAATACACGTCGTGTAATACACGTATATATTATTGTAGTATACAATGTTTTGAATATAAATTAAACTGATAATGGAAAAGTTTGATGATGGAAAAGTTGCTACTGATGATGGGAAAGTTTGGAAGAAAATTGATATGATTTAAAAAATGTGCTTAAAAAGATTTAAAAACACAAACCTATAAACATTTCAAAAAATATAACCATTTTCTAATCCAAAACGCATAACATTTTATCTTCGAAAATTGAAAGTAGTGATGTTAAATAGATGAAACTACGAAGTGAAAAAAATCATCGTATAAACTAAGAAACGGTTTCTTAAAGTAAATAATCCTATTTTTCTCACTTTACTTTTATTAATTATTCAACCAGTTTTAACGAATATACTGTGATCAAAGCTTCAACATTTTCTAAATTCGCTTTCTTTGAATTTGTGATTAATTTATAAAGAAAATATTCATTTATCAGCAATCTTTATAACTGAATTAAGAAGCAGTGAATTGACATCCACATTTATAAACGAGATTATAAATACATATCTGTAGCAAAGAAAATGTGATCATGGATCCGTTATGAAAAAATGATTAGAGTTTTTTTACTACTAATACTAATAATAAAAAAATAAATCTGTAAAAGAAATAAAAAAATAAAAATAAACGCAGAGCGACCCAAAATTGTTTGAAATTTTTCCTCTGAAAAAAGAATGTCACATTTTTCCACCGAAAATGCTAAATTTACTTACTTTTTAAAGTTACATCTCACATGGAAGAAAAAGAACAAAAATCACAAAAGTTACTTCTTATTTGAATCGATAATATGATTTGAAACCCATATTTATGCACGCTAAAATAAAATGATCATTGATTTTTAAAGTTGCTGTATTTTTATTTCAAATTGATGTATTAGCAACTTATATTTGCTTACGTGGTGAATGAAAGCTGATTTTATTTGTAAATGGTCCTTTTACTAAACTGGACATGCTTGAAAATACGAAGAAATTCAGAAAGAAAGCAGTGCAATAAATCATTGTCATAATACCCCTCCAATTGGCAATTCCATAACAAATCTATGGTTTACTTTCAACCTTTGTTTGAATTCATAAAACTTCCTAGGAAAGTTTTTCATTTATTTTAATCAAATGAGATTTTATTCATTCCCAGTATTCCACTACAAAAGATTTTTGTGTTAAAAATAGTGTATTGGATATCAATGTTCATTGTTATAAAAAGTCAACTTATAAAGTTTTTCCATTTATATGAACATTTCTCAACAGCTCCTGCGTCTTGTTCATTTTAAATTCTTTTTTATTGATTCATAACCATATGTTATTGTGAATAATTAATAAGCATTTTTTGAATGAATGCGTGATATGAAGCTAAATTAAGAATATATAAAGAGTTTTAAAAACAACTGATAAAATTTGTTTTTAATTTATTTGCATTTAATAAAACATTGATATTTGTGCTAAGATAAGTAACTAAGTGAATTTAACAATTAAGTAAATTCTTATTTTTTTAACTTCATAAAAAATATTAAATTTTTACTGAAATTTATTACGACTAAGGGAATTCAAGTTTATAAAATTATATATTTTTCAAAACCTTTTTTTTCATTAAAATAATATTACTTTTGATATTTAATTTTTTAAAAAATGTGAAGTTTTGATTATTTATAATAACTCTTTATATTAGAAGACTATTTGAAGTACATATTGCATAATTTTTGAGATTAAATAATTTCTTGGTGAAAAAATAAACTTCTCTTTAACATGAATTGTAATCTGATATACGAATTGTTATTATATTTTATAAATAAAATCATTTAGTGTTTTGAATAATTAACAAATATTTTTCAAAAAGCTATATATTCAAGATGCTAAAACATAGCATCTGTCTTTCTGAGAGGCCAATGTGGCCTGATATTAAAGTTTTGGTATTTTAACTGGAGAATTTATTATATTACAATTCGATCGAGAACACTGGTGAGCTTGAAATCAGATTTCGAAATTATTAAGCTGACAGCTGAAGTATACATTACAGGCTTAGATATTATGTTCATCCTTTCTCCACGTTTAAATATTGACAAATTCACCACCCATCTTCTAGAATTAATACAAAATATAAAAGAATTAACTAAATAAATCTTGTCATTTTCAAAAGATATTTTAATGATTCATTGAGTTGCATTAAAAAAATATTGTGAGCGCCACTGAAAATGAGCACCATTGATTGTAACAAGCTATTTATTACTTTCAAAACTGTCAAATATTGGAACTTCTGTTTTTGACAGTTCATTCAATATTTTTTAACAAAATTATTAATGAATGAAATTAGAAATATCCCTTGCTCATGAAAGCATGCTCATCACATATAATAATTTAAGAGAGTACTTGACTTCAAATTGAAATCTGCAAACTTAAGAGGATAAAACTAAAGAGGAAAGAATATAATCGGTCCGAATGCAAAATATAATTGTTCTTTAAAAATCGTTTAAAAAACAAAAAATTAAATTCTTAAAAAATAAAAAAAAAATTATAAGAATTGGCGTATTAATTATTTCTTAAGATCTACAGAATTATTCTTAACTATTTATTATATTTATTTAATAAAAATGAGTTAAATTTTTTAAAACTAAGAATTTAGAACCTTTTTAACTAAGAACTTTGTAATGAAAGAAGTTCAGTTCAAATTCGAAAATTGTATAGATTTAGAAGAATCTCGTAACATTGCTGTTTGTTATTATTTATATTAAATGAAATAGAAATAAATTTATATATTTTCAAGAAATAATCTTAATGAAAATGAAATGGCAATTCAAATGCACTTTTAGAAAAATATTAGTCATACCGTATTTCTGAAATTATCAGAAAGTTTAAAATTTCATAACTAAATAGGCAAAATTTATATCTCATGTAAATAGCTGAATGTAGAGCTAGAAGTTTCATAACTCTATTATTAAATGATTTGGTTATTGTTGCGAAAGACCGATTCATTACAATATAGTTGATCTTATTTTGAGAATATTTCTTGGAAGGTGCAAAAAATAAAAATGCAATTGATTCGATAAACGCATCAAGTACAAAATATGCTGCTTTCTACAATTTTCATTTCCAATTGGAAAACAGTGGGTATTGTGATGCAGTATAAAAACATAGTTGCTCACCAGGTATAAACTTGCTTCAATGTTGAATTTACTGGATAATGTTCATATTCTACTATGAACAATTATGACTAGTAGTTTGAAAATTGATGTATAGACATGACCAAACGATAAAAAAATCGCTATTAACGAGATAATATAAATTTTGGTGCAGCTAGTAAAAAATATGATTTCGAACATTCAAAGATTGACTCTTTCATGTTCCAAACTCTGTTGGAAACATTTTGTGGAAGGGCTCTTTTAGTCACTCGTCATCAAATGGATTATCATAAACTGGGTTCAATATGAATTATACGTGCATTGATACTCAAGCAAAAAGGTAGTGTCAAGCGTTCTTTACTGTCTCCTAGCATTTTTTTCAACATTATATTGCAGAGGACAACAATTTTCTAAAATCTATTATAAGTGTTGGATCATTTGATCCCAAAAATGAAGCGAATATCGATGACATGGAGACTGTCATTATTAGCTGAGAGAAAAAAAAGTGAAGGGAAAGCTTCTGCCCACTGGCTTCATTGACTAAGAGGGATTTTTATATATCGAATTTGAATGGAAGGGTATAACCTGCAGTCATGTCACAAAGCAATCAGGGATTTCCATCAAGCAATGAAAGAAATAAGTGTTTAAAGTTAATGAAAGGAATAGTACTGTTGCACGACCATTGGCAATTGGTAAGGCATTCAGAAAATAGAAATAGATTTAAAATTTTAAATGGGAGGTCTTAGATTTAAGAACATAGTCACAATCAGGCATTCTGCCATTTTCACATATAATGAGACTTAAGCGATATGATTGAAATTTGAGAGGACACCTGTTTGCCAACAATGACCTAATTCGGTCAGCTCCTACAAGGTGGATTCATGTTAAGAGATCGAATTTCTCCCGAATAAGAATTAAATTAATCTATAGATATTCGAATAAATATTTACTGCAGCTGAATAAATATAAAGACAAAAGCGTGGTGTCTACCTAGTATATTGTAGATCTTTTATAAAATAAAGTGTTCATGAACTAAAGCCATCGGGACGTAGCTTATTTTCTGGATACCTTACCTTAAAATAAACAGAAAATGTAACTAAATATATAAAAAAGAAAGAATCTATGTACTTAGCAATACAATTATATCTCGGATAAAATAGAAAGCAAGTTTCGCTTTTGTCTTATTAATCTTACTATCCTGATAAAAAATCCTTCTTTTAAAAGAATTTATATTAGTCTCTGTTACTGTTTAGCTTTTAAACTCGTACCTCTTGTTAACCATGTGTATAAACATTGATTAAGATGCCGAAAATATGGAAATAAGATATTGCAAGATTCAGTTTAAAAATCCCGTTTATGAAAAAATAAACAGAATACGCAAGTAGATACAAAAAAAAAAGAGAAAGAAACTGTAAAATATTCAATATGATTAGGATAATAATTCAATTAGATCTAGGATAAAATAAAAATCTTCTTTTGCATTTGCCTTATTACCTTTGCTATCCTGATAAAAAAATCCTGCTTTTAATAGAATTTATATTAGTATCTGCTATTGATTTAGCTTTTAAACTTGTACCTCTTGCTAACTACATGTACAAACATCAATTAAGACGTCAAAAATATGGAAATAAGATATTACAAGATTCAACGTAATGGATGTAAGCCAAAAATTGTCGTTTCTCTTCTAATCTCTCTTGAAAGATTTTGACATGTTTGCAATTAATACATGAGTGATATCCTAGAAATTGAATTATGTAGATGAACATTTAGAAGAGAATAGCGTAAATGAATTATTCATAGGAACGTTTTCGAAATATTTTAAATAAACCTCTCAATTCATTGAAAATCATAAAACAGCTTAAATTTTTTATAAGCTAAACGTAGCAACAACAGATCTGAGATAACTAAAATAAATATTCTTGATGTTCCGATTTAAGTACCATTACCTTTTTTTCATGATTTTATCAAATTTTATTTCTTACTATGATAACATGGATAACTTTCCAATTCCAAATAATTATTGTTTGTTTGCATTTGAATACAGAACTTGAACTATCATTAAATTTGAAAAATCTTTCTTATTGGAAATTCGAACTTGATTTCTTGACTATAAGATGACACACTTACGCTGCCAAGTAGAAAACTGAAATATCAAATTGCGCCAATAAATACAGTTGTGTTCGCAAAATTCAAATTTATGATAAAAGATTTAATAGTGTGACATAGTAAAATTGCAATTTGAAAATAAATTATTGTTTGGTCGCTAAAGATCAAAAGCCATAAGATAAAATAATGATTCGTTCGCAAATAAACTATTATTTTACCGCTTCTGAATAGAGCGTTTATATATAACGACTGAAATAAATTTATCCCATACTACTATTAATTTTTTTGAGTACTTATTGTCCATCTGTAAATTCTTTGTGAAAAGAGCAGCATTTATGCTCTATCGAAAACTAAATAAAAATTAACAGAATTATTGTTTCTAATTTTTAGATGAGGCAAAACGGTTTTAGTCGTGAGACCCCAATCATACTGAAATGACACAATTTAGGAAATGAAATGACATTGGGCAATGATATCACGTGACATATCAATGATATTTTTATCATTTAATGCAAATGCCTATAAACGAGTACATATAATTCTGAATTATTTTTTGAAATTTCCAGCATTACTTTGAAGAATCTTCATTTTAACTTTTTATATATGTAATACTATCATTTTGTTACTAAACGAAGCTCGTACCATAAATTTGAATTAGAAGCTATCAAAAGTGACTACTTTATATTAATAAAGCATGAATGCTTGATATATTTTAAAGTTCAAAAATAATGTTTTTATTCCAGAAAATTTCACTCATGCAAAATAATCAGATATTTACGTGATAAAAATATTCTTTTCACATTATTAGTAGACCTGATTATTGATAAATTAAATTTTGACGATCTTTTAAATTTATCACACAAAAATAAAAAAAAGTTAATACATTTATAAGTATATTTGTGACAAGCTGATTTTTTTTTGAAATATATATTTCTCTTTATTACAATTACATTTTTTATATCTAACCGGATTAGATAATCACAGTTCATTCAGCAAAGTATTTTGAAATTTCAAATTAAGACAGAAATTGAAATAGAGTTGTTAATTAAAATAGTTTAAAAGCAGTTCTGTCGTTTAAAATTTTATGTTCCATACATATGTTCAGCTCTTATTTTACAAGGATACTTTTATTATAGTCACATGAAAAAAATGCACAACAATTGTAACTACTTGTTTTGTATAATATATAGTGGACGTGTTTGCTTTGTATAACATTTAGTTGACGTTGTTTATGAGGAGCAAAACATCATTTCTTTTCCATTATTAAACCAGTATGGGATAATTGAAATTTATTATCTAAGTACGTTCAACAGAGTTAAATTGAAGCAGGCTACTAAAAATTAAGGAATAGCACTTACTATCTTTTCGCATCCACGATAATACTTTTTGTATAATTAATATGTTAGTAGACTATATATTTCGAATTAGAAAAAAATGGATACATATGATACGAATGTTAAAATCTTTTCTGCATTGCTGAAGAATATAAATATATAAATATTAATTTGTTTTTAAAAATTAAAATGTTTTAAATAGGCGATAAAATAAGGAAAATATTGCGAATTTCGTCAAAATAATGAAAAGTAAAATTGTAAATTATACATAAAATATTTAAAACGATGTAGAATTCAGTTTTAGGCAATAAGAGTTTCTGGAGAAATTGTAGAGAAATATCGAAATTTCGCTTAATTATAGTTTACAAGGGTTATTAAAATTTCCTAAATATGAATTTTAGGTCTTTCACTTTGTCTCCAAAGACTGATATCATTGATTCAGCATCCAATCAGTAGCTTTACTATATCTGCAAAACTATCTTCCTTACCTAGAGACTTACTACGCAATTACAACACAAATTCATAACAGTAGATATGGGCTATCAGAGATTGAAAAATTTTGTATTATTTCTGTCGAAAATTTCATAATCTCTGAAGACAATAGGAGTAAATTTAAATCTACAAAAACGAAACACTTTTAACTCGGCCATATATATATATGTGTGTGTGCGTGTGACTACTCTTCCAAATGTAATAAAGAAGCAGAAATCAATAAAACAATAACAAACAATTGCTTTACAAATAATACAAAAAAAAATTCAAACGTTGAAGAACCTAGATGTTCCAAAGGGGCAATGAAATTATCCAAGAGGAAAATTTTCATTGACTTTTGAAATAAAATAAATCCGCGGAGAAAATGACATCAAGTCTTTCAATTTTTCGAAACGATGTAATAAAAATAGCTCAGCTCTGTTATCGTCATTGATTCCAATTCAAGATATACTAATCCTTAAAGGCAAAATCCTGGGAAATAAGAAAAATAAGGCAACGGAGTTCCATTCGTGACAAAAACTTTAAATTGTTCGGTCGTAAATGGATGTGAAAAATCAAATGCCTTATAATCTTTTATGATAGTTGTAACCAGAAATTCAATCTCTGATAGAGAATGGCTTTATTGGTATACTTGAAATAACAAGCTGTTACCACTTGAAAGTGGTTCCTGCTTTCTACTATCAAAGATCATATCTGATAGGTTTATGAAGACGTATGAAAGAAAGAAAGGAATACTTCAAAAGATTCAAATCAAGATATCATTGCCTTTAGACAATTTTCTAACAATGGGAGAAATTCATTAACTTCTGCACAATGCCAGCCTTGCAAGAGTTTCCAATTTATTTCCACTTTTTTTTTTTCAATATAATAACCATAGAAGTAACTTCGCCTGGCGTTAATTACAAATAAATGAAAAATAACTGAGTATGTTTTTTGTTAAGTTGGTATCGATGTTTTAATTAAAAGATTAGTGAAATAAGATTATTTCAATGATCAGACAATACAATATACCATGTAATTTGGTGATTTGAAACAATTAACAATAGAATTTTGTTTTATTTTGCAAGATCATTTCTATTTTCAGTATTGGTATTATTTGTGTAGAGACCAATGATGGCTCTACAAATAATAATGAAATCTGAGCTAAGGATTGAGGTATAACTAATGAAAATGGTGCTAAGAACTGCGGTGTACTAAAAATGATGAATACGATACTTCTATAAAATGTGGTTTATTAAACAATGAGAAGGGGCATGGAGTCACCCCTCTACGGACGGCATAGCCTCGCTTTTGGAGTTCAATTTCAGTTCTGGTGGGTCATGACCCACGCAGTTACAAAAGGGAGCAACCCTAGAATGGGATCTCGCCAATTTGGCGCGTTGATAGCAAAATACTGAACAAAATTGATTATTCCATAATAGATCATTATAGCCATTGTTTCATATAAAATTTCCAAGTAAATGCTTTTAATTTTTTTAAAATTATAAAGTAAATAATCTGTATGTATCTCTCTATATAATATAGATTATCCATCTGTGTTCGGTATGTATATTCAGAGTGCTCATGATCGCTTTAAAATGAGAGAAAAATCACAATAATTTTTTAAAGTCCAAAAGTTGATAAAAATGAATTTTAAATTAAACAAGAATTTGACTTTTTTTAATTGTGTTTCGAAAATATTATCACACAAAAATGATTTTTAAATTACTTTAAAATTTAAAATTTAAATCTCATGCAAATTTCCTTTAATTTTAACATAATTTTAGAATTAATTTTTTTATGATTAATAAAAATACTATGAATTGAAAATAATTTAATATCAAATTTTAGATGTGAAGCTTACCGCAGATTTAATTAGCAAATTATCCGTGTTATACGAGATGTTACATTACTTTTTCATATTTTATTATTTCTTTCGTTCGGAACTTGCATTTTTCTTCCAATCCATTCTTTGTTTTTTTTGGATTATTGAAACAGTTCCATATATATATTGTTACGAAATTTTCTGCCGGGGTTCGTTTGGATAGTGGGAGTGATATGGTGTAAAGAACGCTCAATCAGCAGGCAGAAGTAGAATAGAAACAACGACGTTTATTTACACGAAGACACACAGGACAGCACAAAAGTGACAACTATATACAGCACAGAAGACTATTATCTTCACCCGAGACGTGTAGCATACAACAGCACACACAGCAGCATACAACTATAATCTACTGCAGACAGTAGCGCACAGCTCAGTTCAGCACTAGCTTGACTCAGTCGCTTCCGACTACTCCGTCTTCTACTTCTCCGACTCTGACTCGGATTACTAACTTCTACCTCCGTCGATTCCGCTTACTCTTCTTCGACCACTCCTTTCACTCTGACTACTGGCTTTTTTTCTCTGGGAGCTGCAGCCCCTTTTATAGGTCTCAGGAGGCGGGGCTAGAAGCCTCTCAACCAATCAGGAACGTTCGAGGCGTATCTCGGTTCCTACTGGACGGATCGGGAAAATTCTCGAAGTTTCGGGTATAATCTATTTTGGCGCCAAAGTCTCCAAATTCGTCGCCAAGTCGCCAAATGGTCGACAAGTTTGTCGCCAAGCTCTGGGACCTTCGACGCGCCACCTGGACGCCGTCTAGTACCGATGACTTTAAAACTTTCTTTCCGACGATGGAACAAACTATGCTGGGAAGCCGAATTGCAGGTTTGTAACAATATATATGTACAATTATTTTATTCGAAATATTTATTTATGAATATAGACATGATATTTAAAATAAATATGCTGATATATTGAAGAGAGAGCATTGATATTTGTTGAAAGTATTTTTAGCATTTTTTTAGAATGTAATAAGCCTGGAAGGAAAATAAGTTTAATAAGTGTATTCTTCATATACCTTCATGAATTCTAATCACTGTTTGATAATGCTGTTTGATTTGATAGTTTCATTAAAAAATTTATAATAATTTTTTTATTATTTTCTTTTATTTATAGTCACACACTACAAAAATTAATTCTTTATAATAAAAATTTTCTACCCGAGAAAAAAAGATCTTCATTTGAAATTTAAAGCTCGAAATGAACATTTTAACTGATAACGCCGAATCTAGAAATGAGAAATTCGGGAAGAGAATTTGTGGTAATTTTTTGTGTTGAAAAATATATTTATATTTTTTATTAAATAGAAAAATTTATCTAGAATTTTAAATAATTTAGAAAAAAGTTTTCAGCGGCATTCAAACGCACTTTTCATTTAGATTTGCTTGAGATTTCAAGTTACCAAGTGAACGGTGTATTTAAGCAGATATGAGTTTTTTCCCTTTCAAATTTTCAGAATTTAGCTAACTCTGATGGCATGAAAAGTTAGTTTTAGTTTTACCCTTGAGAGAACAAAGTGAAGAAGACAATAAAAGAAACAAACAGAAAAAGAATTTCTCATCACATTTTTCTCTTTGGATTGCAGTCACATCCTTGAAGAAAGTTTTAGAAAAGAACAATCGGTGAAAAAAATAAAAGAATTGTCAGGAACAAAACTTTGGAATTTAAAAAGAAAAAAAATCACTATATGAATACAAAATGTTCAATTGAACAGAATGAGAAATATTATGAAGGCATTCAGAAAAGTTTTCAAAGTTTTTAAAGTGGAAAAAGTGGTAATATTTCTTTAAAATATAAACTTATTTATCAGTCGTAGAAATCATTGCTTTGATTGATTTAATTCTGGGATCTATTTTGCATTTTAATATTAAAAAAGGATAAATATAGAATACTTAATATTAAAATACTCAAGTAAGCAAAAAAAAAAAAAAAAAATGCAAATGCAAGAATATCAAGGGCTGTTTCGAGAAGAAAAAATTCAACTGCAGAAATAGACACTTTTAAGGGAACAAGAGCGAATAAATTTATCTTTGATTTAAATAAAATAGGATCTTTTTTAAATTGTCAAGAAACGATTTGTTTTTTAGAAAGATTTGTTTGAAACAAAAATATCTAATTGGCATCGATTTTTGAAGAATATCATTACTTTACTTTAAACAAATATTTTTTCAAATTTTTGTGGAAAATGGAAAAAAATGCTATTAAAAAGTCAGCATATTTTTATCATTTATTTTTCAGTAAAATGAATTTTTGCTTTTACAGTCAATCTGGTCAATTAATTTTTTAATCACATAGAGAATTATTTAAAAAGGAAGAGGATGTTCGAAGTTTTTTGATATATTTTTGTTCTAACCAATCAGAAAATGCCATTAAAAAGTTTTAGAAGTGAAAAAAAAGTATATTCTTTTTGAATATACTCAAATGCTGAACAGAAAAATAGAAAATTGAATAGCTTTTTCTTTCCATTAAATTAGAGATTACTTTCGATAAATAATTAGTTTGAGTCTTTTTTTAGAAATAATCGAAGCATAGAAGTATAATTGCAAAATATTTTTTTGATGCTAATGTAAAAAAATAAATTAAATCTCATTTATTTTCATATTTTTCTCCCTTCTGAAAATAAGTAAGTCTCTAAAATTTCCTTTTTCATTTTACAATAGGAATTTAGCAATTTGCATCTTCTAGATTCTTGCATAAGTTTTTAAACCTCTTGAACATATAAATAATTACCAACATTAATAATGTAATTCTATGCAAATATAGATTTTACTTAAGCTGACACTACTTTAACTAAATTTATTGCTTTCAGAATATTATTCCATTATTATTATTCGGTTACATCAAAAATTATCTTGAAATACTTTTAAGTATATTTAAATTGTAAAATTTCAAGACTTTTCTATTGTTTAGAAGGAGTGCAGAGTTAAATAACCTGGACAATTAATTTTTTAATGCCACTATTATGATACGAACTGATTTCCATTCATGCACATAATAAACAGAATCATATATATGAAGTTATAGGTAAGAAATCTAATTACAATTAATTGCAACCATTATTCTCTGTAAATCTTCAAGTAGCAGAATTCAAGTTAGCTTTTAAAGGAACTGAAGAATCAGACATTGGAAAGAATCATAAATTTACGTTTCATTCTATTTCCAGATTATAATACCTTCTAAGATTGAATAAAATTAACTTTATGAATGTGGATTGCCAAGGATTTAATAAACCAATTGGATGAATTAGAATTGGAGACGAGGAAGAGCTTGCGATACTTTTCAAGGAAATAAATATAAAGGAATCCTAATAAGACTTCGGAGTATAAAAGTTTAAGATAACTTTTTTCTGTTAGGAAGCATTTCTATTTTCTCATTCTGCATTCAGTTTCGGAAGAATTCTAAGATGTTCTTGAGAAGAGTATTCACAAGGAAGGATGAATCAGAAGTTAACCAATATTTTCTACTATATTTGTATTGCGAATGATATTTAACTAGTATATGATTGCTAGTAATTCAGTTTATGAAAATTAAACATTCTTCTATTTTAAACTTCATTATTTATTGAGAAAAAAATCGCTTTATTTATTGAGAACAAGTCGCTTCTGGCGATCAACTGGTTCCCCGAGAGTACAGGGAGATTATAATTACAGTGATCTGATTCAGATCCTTCTAGAACCCGTTCTGCCTTTCGGATTTTAATTAAAATTGGTATATACGTTATATGGATCATGAGAAAAAATTTCCGCAATAAAAAATAGTTTAAAGTTTGACTACCAGGGGGAATTGGGGCGCCTGAAGAAGGATAAAAATTCTGTCAGAATCATTAAAATTTATTCAGTTACAGAATGTCCTCAACGTGTTTTCTATTAACATCAATTAAGTGTTGAAAGCGCTTTATAGCGTGTTCAATGGTAGGGCGAAAAAGCTCTAGAGAGATTTCAACAACATGGCGTGTAATGCTTGCTTTCGACTCAGGTGAAATCTTAATTCCTCTTCCATAAACACAGTCTTTTAAGAATCAACACAAACAGAAATCACAGTGATTTATGTCGGATGAACGAGAGGTCAGACATTCGTAACAGCTCTGGATATTACACAATTCTTGCTAAAGTTAGCACGAAGCAGTTCTTTGACCCGTATAATGCGGGGTGTGACTCCACATTGCATGGTCTGCAAACATTGCCGTTTCTGTAAAGCAGGAATGATCTGCTGATGAAGAAGTTCACTGTACCGTGCACTTGTAACAGAGAATGTTTTAAGGCTTTGAGGAGTGAGAGTTTCAAAGAAAGAACGGTCCGAGGATAAAATCAGCAGTAAATCTACACCATGCAGTCACGTAATCAGTTGTTGTTGGTGCCGTGGTTGTGATGCAGGTCATTTAGAGGTGAAGCATACCATATGCGGCAATGTTGATTATTCATGATTCCATCTAAAGAAAAGTACGCCTCATCTGACTATAGAATTTTCCAAGACCAAGTGTCGTCAGCTTCCATTCTCGCCGGCAAGCAAATTCATAGCGTGTTTAGAGATCTTGAGGTTGCAGCATTTGCACTACGCGAATTTTATAAGGATTCCATTTTAAAATGGTCGCAGAATTTTCCGTACTGTCGAACCGGAATCGCCAACTCACGTGACACCAATCCAGCACTTGCTGAAGAATAGCCGGAATGGGAGGTTCTTTCAACTACAGCAGTTGCGACTTCTTCGACAGTTTCATTCGCAACCAGTTTCATCTACCTTCCTGGAAGTAAGCTCACCCAAGCCTCCAGCCTCTTCAAATTTCATAATCATCTTTTTCAAACCATTCTTCGACATGGGCCCTTTTCTTTATTCCTTCAAACGACGATATTCAAGCAGTGCATCTAAGCTTTTGCTGTCATTTTGATAAAACAGTTTCACCTGTAAAGTTCGATCTTCCTTCTGTAAAGGCATGATTAACAATGACAAAGGCATGCAGAATGAGTTTTAGGATCTGACTGCAAGTCTCTTTATTGGTTTGTCTAATTTGCATAAGGAATATTTAAAAAGACCATCTGGTATTCAAAAGTTGAACAATTTTTTTATTGCAGAAATCTTTTCCCCATGGTCTATATAGCGCATATACTATGTTTCATCAAAATCCGATAGGTAGAACTGGTTCCAGAAGGTTCTGCATAGGGTCACTTTTATTTCCTGTAGTTTACCACCCTGTAGTACAGATATGACTTGAAGATTTCACCAAATTTACAGAAATTAAAGCTGTGCATTTTAATTATCTTACTTAAGTTCTGTTTGTTGTGTAAATGAATCTTCTTAATGGATGCCAAATCCATAGCACCTTAGTGCTCAATTAAAAAAATGTCTCATTCAGCTAACTTTTAAATCTCGCTGTTCTGCCATTTTAATTTTTTATTCCTTTTTATAAATTACACAGATATTAAGCAGATTCTTTCTTCATTAGCTTTCAAATACGGAAAAAATTCATGGGATTAAATATTTGGCGAAATTATGAAAACGATTTGAATTTCAACGCAACAATGTAATCTATTGCTGGAAATCAGGGAAAATATATTTAAAAAATGGCCAACATTCAGCGAAAATTTGTGATACTGTTAAATTGGCATCATCATAAGCAATTTATAAATTTTGATTCAATGTAAAATTAATTTTTGTGCAATAATGCCCAAACTGCAAGGTATATACGTATCAGGTTGACCAATGTAAATATGATAAGTCACATTCTATGTAGATGATAACAATTTTGAAACCATTTGCTAGTATCAAACAGAGATATTTACAGAAACATTTAATCACACGCTTAACTCTTTCGGACTGCACTATATTTTCTACAGTGTTTAGAGATTGCTTAAGGATATTTGTTAACCATTGTTCTACAGCATTTATTGTATATCACTGGCATCCTTTATATAGATTATATTAAAACTATATAAAGGAAAACTATATAAATTATATATATAAATATATCCATTTTATATTAAAACTTTTTCAGTTTGAAACCGCGTGTTTTTGAATTATTTTCTTTACCAGATATACCAAGATATATCTGGTAAACAACACTATATGTGGGAACTAAAATCTTTGCAACCACCTGTTAATATAAAATAGAGATATTTACAGATGCATGAAATCACATGTATAATTCTTTTTGACTACACCACATTTTTTACAGTGTTTAGATATTGTTTAAGGATATTTATTTACTATTGTTCCGCAGCATTTATTGTATATCACTTGCATCCTTTATATAATTTATATATAAAATATGGAAGTTTATTAAAACTATATACAGGAAAACATATAGATTATTTATTTAAATATATCCACTTCATATTAAAAAAGATTTCAATTTGAAACTGAGTGATTTTTTAAAAATAGTTTTCTTTCGAGGAATATCATATTATTAACTAATATCCAGAAATTAATTCAATTTCTGAGAAAGATGCAATGGAACATTCTTTTTCCCAGTGTATATTCCTTTAATCAAAAATGAGGTACTCTCTGCTATAGATTTTTTTTTTTACCCAAGATACCAATAGAGTTGAAGATAAAAGTCTTTCTACCTGTATATAACATTTCTTGTTATTTCATTTATGTGTTTCAGCATCGAAAAAGTTTTTATTGGATTTTCTGTCCCATTCTTAGTAAATCTATATTTTCTTTATAGCTTACTTGTTTGTTGTGAGGAAAAATTGTTACTTTCCTTTATTGACAATTTTGTTGAATCATTTTGCTCTTAAAACTTATAACAATACTTTTAGCTTAACTATCAATTTTTTTCATTAACAATAAATGGTCTTTCATTATTTTAAAATACATTAATTATATTTCTGGAAAAAGTGAATTCGTTTCGAAACCGTGTAACATATCATAATTGTTTTAGAATTTTGTCTTTCGTTATTTAAAACATACATTTCTTATTAAGATTATTAAGAAAGGGAAATATTAATATTTAAGTAATTATTGAGTTTACTTAAGAGTATCCTCAAGTATTTTTAATCTTAAGGATATAATGTCTTATCACTTTGTCTTCTTTAAACCTTGTTTTCTATTTCTGAAAATATTTTTAAAGTGCTTTGTAAAATATTTGAATTAGCGTATGATACAGATTTGAGAAAGAATCTAAAATGTCAATTAATTAATATTTAAAGAGAAAAAACGTACATACATAATGGCATTTATTAGGAAAATAATGGATAAAAAAACATGATCCTAAAAAAACTTCCTGAAAGATTCTTATAAAGAAATTGGCCTACATTTATGTTATATGAAGAAGAACGACAGAACACGTATTCAAAGACTTTATATCATAATACAGCATTTTTTATGCTATATAAATTACACATTTAGTACCAAATCTTTTTAATGATTGTAATTAACAATACACTCAAGTAGGAACTCCAAATTTGTTATTCTAAGATATCTGAAATCTCTGATCTCACTATATCTATAGATTGGATAATTTATAATTACTACACGAATGAACAGAGCTTTTAAAGATAAATTTTGTGCATAATGCAGTGCAAACGATTCTCTATATACATTCTAATGATATCATAACGCTGTGAAAATTTCGTAACGAATAAAAACTATATAGATTTTTCTAAAAAACCGAAATCACATTTAACCAGCGGAAGAAGTCTCCCAAAACTTTCTCTTTCTTATAAATTTGTCATGCCAGAGAACGCCTTACATGGCACTAGCTTGCAATAGTTACGAAATGTTAACTTTTGGAGTGCATTAAGCTTTTTTACTGAATCTGTAGTGTGATACTATGTGATTAATTCCTGGCACGTGATAATAATATCCAAGTCTGAAACAAAAATCGAATTTCTGTTTCAGACTTGTTTTTCTCTACCAATCGGAACAAAAATTTTACATAAATATGCAATCACAAATTTTCAGACCACAGTTTATATATTTAAGCCATTAAATTTTTTAAATTATCGGGTTTGCTTATTTCTAAAAGTACAGACAAACAGACAACCCTTAGTTGCAGTTGGTGTGACAGGTGTTTAAACTGTCGATGTTAAATCAGTGTATTATCTATCTAGATCTCTTCGTTTTGTAGTTATTGTATTAATTTATTTCGAACAGCCAAACAAACGGATTTCTCAGAACTGATTTGACTCAAAATGTGAAAGAAATCTGCAAATTGGATGTAAGGACCATATACCAAATATCTCTATCTCGTATCGTTTTCGAGTTATCTATGTCAGAATCAGACAGACGGCCATTTTCCAAAAATGTGTTTTTTGAACTCATGGAGGTCTAAAACGGGGAGTTTCGTCAAAATTTTCGAGTTTGAATTTTTTGATGATTACTACATTTTCTCTATGCTACGTATACGAAAAAATAAAAATGTATTTGATACATAAAATACCTTTCATTATTGTTTTGAGATTATTTAACTAATGGAAAAAGAAAGTGACTGAAGCATATTCAAATGTAAGAATTTTTTTTTCGGAAATACTTTCCTTTCCTAACGAATTAACTGGAGTAATTAAATGATAATGAGGTACTTATTCGTGCAGAAAAGGTTATTAAGAAAAGTAAATATAACCAAACTGAAATTAAAAATTGTTTTTTCAGACATTTTAACTCATTTTTTGACTTCTTTGGTAGTATCTTCTTTTCTTCATAAAAAGAATAACTTCCTCTGGAATTTACTTAAGAATGAAATTGTCTGAATTGGTTTTTATCTATTTTTATACTTAAATTAATCCTCATTTCCCTCCATATTAAGGGATTTAAACAAAGCTTTTTCCAATAGTTTTTGAATGACAAACTTTTTCTAATTTCTTTGAAAGGAAAAAAGAAAAAACGCTTGCTAATTTCCTAAAAATTGCGTTTTATTACATAAGTTTTACTCGTTACATATAGTGCTTCATAAAAGACTTAATTTTCATTACACGCACACGCGCACACACACACACACACACACACACACACACTACATGTGTAAATATAACAGACACACACACACACATTACATGTGTAAATATAACAGACACACACACACATTACATGTGTAAATATAACACACACACATTACATGTGTAAATATAACAGACACACACATTACATGTGTAAATATAACACACACACACATTACATGTGTAAATATAACACACACACACATTACATGTGTAAATATAACACACATACACGTAAATTACATGTGTACCGTATTATTTATCACGTATTATTGTATTTATTTATGCTTTATTTCTATATGGGCTTTAAGAACTATTATTTAAATACAAGATTTAACGATGTCTTTTGATATAATTTAATATTAAATCAGTCTGTAAAAGTTTTCTTTTGAGTTCTTCTGTTAAAACAAGACTAAGAAACTTTAAAAAAGACCTTAAACCAGTAAATAAAAGTAAACCAATAAAAATTTGTAGTAAAAGAAACTCAGATTGTATTTGAAACGATAAAAACCGAAATACTATAAATAAAAACCTACCTAACATAGCGCTCTTTCCGCGTTACCAAATTTTCAAGAATCTAGCCAGCCAACTAAAATTTTGTAACGATAAAAACTGAAAACAAGGAAAGAAAAATATATAAATTTTATTTTGAAATAATCCTTTCTCAGCACTTCACGGCATATAATTCTTTACAATTCTTCAAACTATTTTTAGATAGTTGTAGGATAAAATATGAGTAAAATATATGCTCCTTAATGTTTTCCAAAACTGTCTCGAAGGTTTAAAGGTATTTTTAAATGCCAAATTTGGAAAAGAAGTATTATAATATTTTAGGTTTCTTTTTATATTTCCAAGATTTTTGATAGCAGTAAAAGAATGACTGCTGTTACAATATTTAATTCTTTTTGAATTAAAATTTTATTTTGATAATTTTTTTTATCTTTAATATAGCAAGATTAAAAATTAAATCTCGTTCTCTTCTTTATTAGAGAGAAAGGCAATTATTTTTCCTCGTAAAATCTCTTTTTGAACATGTTTACAAAATACTTCAATATGATTATTATTGTATTGCTTAAACAGGTTCAACAATTTATAACTTTTATCCCCGGGGAACTAGCTGATAGCATTTGGTGACTAGCTGGTTCTCCAGGGATATTAGCTACATTTAATTTTAAATCACTCAGATATAGCTTCATTCCATTATTCTGCCAAATTGCCAGCCGTTAAGGCTTTGTTATTTTAATTGTCTTAAATATGTTTTGTCCATTGTATTAATGATCTTTCTAATGGAGACTAGTCTTATGATATCATAACGCTATTAAAAACATAAATATATAATGCACCTTTCTACTAAATTTAGCAATATTGTAACTTCATATTTGTATTAGTATTTCAAACTAAATAAATAACAAAATCAGTTTTTCGCTTTCGACAATGGAAGAAATTCTTATCGTTAAATATTTGATGAATGGATGAAGACGGTTTGAATTTCTGAACATCAATGTAATCGAATGTTAGAAATTGGAAATATAATAAAATATTTGTCATAAAATTGCTACTCTGCATGGCTGTTAAACCGATATCATTAAAAGAATAATTCGTAAAATCTGAAACTGTGTAAAATTAATTTTTAGGTGATAATTTTAATAATTTTATCATGGAAAAACGACAGCATTCATCGTAATTTTTAATTAGTTAAATTCTAATTAAAATAAAAAACAAACAAACCCGTTCTTAGATTCACATTTCCATCCTCTAAGGTCAGATATGTACTAAATTTTGTAATTACAGGTCAAATGGTTTATCTTGTTGAATTGCAAACACATAAATATAAAGACACACACATTTTCATCTTTATTGTTAAAAGAAAAGGATTAGATTTGATGTCCAGTTCCTTCGAATCTCCGTTAAATAATTGCATCTCCTTCGCTTTAAACTCGTCGTTGTCAAAGATCCTCTTGTATATATAGAGTTATCCTATATTCATCCATTTGATAATACAACCATAGTAGTTCTAGACATCTGAAGTACCAGGTAGCATTATGACCACTAAATGGAAAATAAGGTAGAGAACTGAACACTCACAGGCTCTCTAATCATCTGACTATAAGATACAATATCGAATTATAACTATAAATAATAAGAATATAGTTATTAGAAATAGAAGAATTAATATAAAACATCATAAATAATGCTTTTTACTTAGAATAATTTTTTTAGAAATGTAACAAACAGATAATATGGTTCGAAATTAAAGAAATAAAAAATTCGTATTGAAAATATTAAAATAAAATAATGATTATCATTAATATAGGACATTAACAGTAATGGATAAATAGCTAAAGGAATTCAATATCGGCATTGAAAAAAACACAACTAAAATTTAAAATATATCTACCATCACATTTATGCACAATTTAGAGTAATCACAAAATCATGTAAACTTTTTCTCATGCTTTTCACTCATGTAAAAATATCTTTGCAAATAAACGTCGTCGAGAGTGCTTACAGAAATCTATTATAAATGAAAATTTATCTTTCCTTAATTTCGCCTAGTATGGTTGAAGAACTGAAATTGTCAAAAAATATGAAGCCAGAAGTTGATGAATCAGACCTTCTTGATTTCGAAAAACACATTTTTAGTATTTTGTCTGTCTGTGAATATAATAACTTGAAAACACTTTAAGAAAGAAAAATAAAATTTTGTATAAGGCCAAATTTGTAGATTTTTGTCAAATTTTGAACGAAATCTATTAAGAACAAATCTGTATGCCGGAGTGTTCAGTTACAAGTGAATCGATAACACCAAAACGTAAAGAGCTAAAGTGATAGAATTTGACACACAGATTTAGCATCTAAAATATAGATTTTAAACGAAATTCCTCAAGCTATTGATAGTCTGTTGATCTGTATTTTCGAATGCATTCAAACTGAGCAATAAATTGATGAGACATTTAAAGGCAATAATTCAAAACAGTGAAATTTGGTGCTCTATTTTGTGTTTACAACTGTAGTAAAAGTTAAGTATTAAGTAAAAGGTCGGTATAAAAGTGTTTAAAATACATATTCGCATGATAGTTTCAACTAACAAGTTAGATTCACATCAAAAATCTATATGTCATAAGTTTCAACTAACATGTTAGATTCACATTAAAAATCTATATGTCATAACTAATGTCCTCTAATATCATGCAAAACATTCGCAGTCCTTCCCAAGGTCCACAATTTTATGTAGGGGTAGAAAAATAACTTTATTGCAGAGTACGCGAGAAAGTTTTTGGGAGACCACTCCTTATGGGTTTACCGTATTTTGGAACATAGTGTTAAAGTTTCTTGTAAATATAATTAATTTTAAGCAAAGTCAATAGATAGTCTTTTTAACAAAAAAAATTATTGTTTTCTTTGCTTTTAAAGTAGAAATACGAATGTCTTAGCAACTTATTCTATTCAATTTCTATTGTTTTTTTACTATTGAATACCTATTGAAGCAATAAATAATTGAATTCAAAAGAAATAATCTGATGGATATGAAGAACATTTAGAGACATCAAATCTAGTTTATTTTTTCTTTACGGGAAAACTTTGGAACAATGCAACATATCAGAAAAAAAAATGCAAATTTGATCTTTTTATAAATTATTCACATATGCTCATTCGAATAAAGGAAGACTCTTACATTATATTCTCATTTTTAAAAATGGATTTCCTCCATTTAGTTGATGATAGTGGTATTGGATAAAAATATAAAATGATGCATCATTCTAATGAATATAATTTTATTTGGAAAGTTAAGAATTTTATTGATATGAGTTGATTTTTTTTATATAAAGGCCTTAAACTGTGCAAATAATTTACATCTGTGTAATTTTATTATTAAACCCTTTGAATTTACTTTACAAAGCAGATGAATAAAGTATGATCAAGAATATTCATTGTGCCAAACTTGAAGAATGCATTCACTTAAACAACAATGGTAATTTCTTTCGAATGATTTCTTCACAACAATAATAGAGATAAAATTCTGAAAAAGAAAAAATATCCATTTAACAATTTTTCTGGTTAGAATTTGAAATAATACACGAAGCGAGAATATATATATAGTTTAAATAATTTTTTTCGATCAAGTAAGGATTTATTTGAAATTCTTAAGAGATCCAGACGAGTTTCTTGAAACGAATAATTTACGAACAATTTAGTCGGAGACATGAAATACAAAGAGCGAAAAGTGAGAAAGATTTATGACCCTGAGTCTACAGAAAATTCAACATGAATACCTTTTCATCAATTTCTGCAAATTTTGAATTCATTCGTAATCGATCATAGAAATTTCATTGATCGATTACGATATTAAACGAATTACGACTTTTGAGGGGGAAAAATATAACTGGATGTTTCACCCAGAAAGAAATGAAATAAAACTAATCTATTTTTGGAATTATGAATGATATCTTTTTTGGTTCAGAGGCAAAAAGAAAGGACAAGAGGAAGGAAAACTAACCAGATATACATTTATATTAAAGATTAAATTTAAATAAGTAGAAAATAATTCAAATATATGCATGTATATACATATATGTATATATCAGAACCAAATGTGACACAGTGATGGATTAGCACAAGTCAGATCTTACTCCCGAAAAATTTATTTTAAAATTAGAATTGATTATTCTAAAAAATATTTGCTCTAAAGTAATAAATTAGAGTATTTATTGCGTATTTTATAAAATTTTCCGCATTTCTCTTTTATAGAAATATAATTTGTGTATATGTAAAGTGCAGAAACCCCCTTTTATAAAGCACAGTTTCGAATTTTTGTAATTTTTTTAGAATTTCTATGAGATATTTCAGAGATTTATAATCTTGATCTATTGATATTCACACATTGCACAACTTAAATACAGTTTGAGGAGACAAGTTAAACTAACTATTTATATTCAAAGTTAGTTTGGCAAATACATATATTTGAATTAAAAATTTTTTTTATAAAGAGTTGAATTTCTTACATTTATTTCTCTCTGAAACTCCTATTTCTTTGCATACATTTTTATTTTTCTATGTATGTAAATAGCAATATTCAAGAAAATATGTATAACTTAATACACATGTAAGATAAAAATAAAATTGAATGAACATGATGAAACTGAAGATTTATTGTTTTCGAAATTTTGTTTTATTACATTTTCGCTCTGGCAGAAACCTTATAGAAAACAACCAACCTCCATTCGAAAGAATAAGGAAGAAATACATAGCAAAAATGAGATGCACATCCACATTCGAAAATAAAAAAGGATAAAGAAAAGAAACAAAATATAAGGAATTGATTTCCTTTTTCTCCGTTTTCTTCAGCACTGATCTTTAGAATTCCATTTGAAACTGACAGATTACTTTGGATTTTTCCTTTACTTTTTCACCCGATTGTTATCTTAAGTGAATAAAAAGCTGTTGTAATGCGTTTTTATGGTTACTGGCGATACTCAATATCAGGAAGAAAAAAAAATCTCCTGTGGCGAGATGAATGTATCGCTCTTTATTTCCTTAGAGAAAAAATCTAGTTATGATTGAATCTCTATTGAATGAGCTATATATACCTAACAAGATCTCTGAGAAAAATTAATATTAGGATTGTTGTGGTGTTCTTCCGTAAGTGGCCAATAGAATTTACTGCCACTTTCTATTGGTGATATTTTATCATGTTTTTGCGGAAAAAAAAACCTAAAAAGGAATTTTTCTGCCATGGGAAATCTTAAAAAGGAATATTTTTATTTCGTTTACGAGTCGATATTCATTTTTCAAGTCATTAATATTTCTTCAAAGTTTGTAAAATGAGTGGTTCTTAGATATTTTTAAATGATCAAATAGGTCATTTCTAAATGTCTACGTAATTTAGTGTGTAGCGTTATATAATTGACTCATTTGCTCATTGGTTTTCCATATTTGCCAAGAGATACTTATTTTTTTATATATAAGTTACCTCAGTTTGTGGATAATTTTAGTGCTTTGAGCATGGCAGTTTTAAAAGTAGAAGAGAATGTTGAGATTTCGAAAAAAAAATTATTTGACAGAAATTATATTTTTTCACAAAATATAAATGCTAATGGAATCTGAATGCATCTGAATCTTTTATAAATAGAATAAAATAATTAGAACAATTATATTTTTTCAAGTTATTGTAATTCTTTAAAAATTCCTATTTTATTTATTGAACTAAAACGTTAATGTTTTTGAAATGCAGTAAAAGTTTTTAAATTTATTATAGATACATTAAAAAGAAATAACCTATTATGCAAGTAAAATTTAAATTGCCATATTTTAGAAAGCAATATAATAAATTGCGAATATTTTAGAGAGTTTTTCGAATTGTTTTAGTTCAGCAATTTTTCATATCAAGAAATTCCCATTTTATCTTACGTAAGTATAAAATAGTTCTGAACTACGAATGACACAACATTGACATTTTTATTTGTTTTTCATGACAGGATTTTGATTTGCGTTTTAAATAAAGATATTTTAAATTGTACTCAGATAGCACAACATTGCTGACTATCGGACGATTTTATTAATTTTATTGGGCGATTGAGATATTTGATATCTTATAATATTATATTAATACGAATATTGTTTAATTTCAAATAATATTATATATGTGTTCTACTAATGTAATTACGTTAAAATAATTTCTGTAACTTATTTTACATTAAAATAATTTTTAGTATTTTCTTTGTTTTCATTTAAATTTTAAGGGAATTTAAGTTTCTTTGGCAGAAATTTAGAGAAATTCTCCTAAAAATAAAAGGATGATATGCTTTCTCAAAATTCCTTCTTTTGAGGTCTAGCAAGGAAACAAAAACAATTCTTAGGTACAAAACTTGTTAAAATATAATGGAATAATGACAAATATCAATCTGAAAAAGTCCTTATCTGCTATGAAATTCTCAAAAGGATTTGTCATCTAAACAATACTAATTTATAGGTTTGAGTATAACTCCAGAAATAATGCCAGCTTTATAAATCTAATTTTTAACAAAAGCGATAGTACATCATCCTACAAGATGATGTACTATTATTTCATTTTTTTTACCTTCACTTTCTACAAAGAATTTCTCATCCCAAAGGTAATTCATCTTTTGTATCCAAACCTAAGTTCTTAAACAAATATCTCTTCACATTTATCACTGTTGAAAAATCGTCATGAATTGCGATTTATCTTGCAACAGCTCTTTGAGGATAACATATATGAGGAGGATTGACGATCTTGAAAATGCACTTTCAGGGTTTCATTTGAACCATGATCTTTGATTTATTAGGTGAAAAATTATATAAAGTATTTTTTCAAATCGTATTAATATTGCATTTTAAAAGAATATCATTTCTTGGTTATCTTTAAAGTATAATAAATTGTATAAATCTTTAAAAAGTATACTATAAAAAAGTATTGTATAAATCTCTCAAAAATATACTTTTCAAAATCATTCATACAAAACTTTCCTGGGTCTGATATATTAAATATAAATAGTTTGAAGTTTGGTGACTTTAATTTTTCATAGCACTTTTAAAGGGTTCCAGATTTTCTAAAAATCATAAACAGGATTTCGTTCTAAGTATTTTATATTTTTTAAGTGTACGTCAATAATGTCCCTATTTTATTTAAAAAAATAATTTTTCTAATAATTTTTAACTAATGATTAATAATTCCACAAATTCTTGGATTTTAAGTCGCTGAATAAAATTAAGGATCACTGTTAAGATTTATTTGAAAAAAAGTTGTCAATTTCTTCAAATAATATAAAAATATTTGGAAATTTCACTATAACTTATTAAATTTTATGGCAAAGGTTTATGTTTTTTTATATTACTAACAGTGCTAAGAAATTTTAACTCTTATATATAATCAATGTTTTATATATATATCTATATATATATATTTGAGCCGTTCATTTTTATTTTAGCCATCAATGTTTAATCATATTTAATGTATTAATTGATTAATTGTTCGATTAAAACGCTTCATGTATGAAAATATAAAATACTTCATTTAAACATTTTTTCAAACTTGAATTTCTTTTCTAATCTACCACCCATTAAATAGGCTTATTTATTACTTTTCTTTGAAAGCTTTTGCTTAGAAATTTTAAATTAATATAAACCGATATTAAGTGAACGTTGAAATCAAATAACGCTTCTCATATTTATAATTGGTGAAGCATATTAGAGTTATCACTGTTAATAAGGAAGAAAAATATGTGTGTATATCTGTCATTCTTGTATCTGATGATAGTACAAACAGCAAAATATTTAACCTAGATCTATGAAACTTTGCACAAAAATTCTTGGGAGGTTAGAAATGCGAACAGTTCCATGATTATTTATGAAATTTTAATTACAGTCAATTAATTAATAATTAACGAGAATCTGGAACATATTCATGATAACTTCTGAACACATTCTTAATCAGAAATTTTTTCATCCTTTTAAAATGTAAAAAATCATTGTGTAGTGCTTATGTAAGGTTTTTCTGGAATTTTAATAGATAATTTTTAAAAATTTTTTTAAGTCTATATTCAATTATTTCAATGAAATTTAAATCACTTTCTTTGTTTCATGAAACGTTTAAATGAACAATCTTGACCAGTTTATATTAGAAATCCGAAAATGAAGTCTGAGTAAGGTGAAGGACAAAATGCAATTTGAATAAATATTACAGAGGTTATGGTTTTTATTATTTTCCGAGACTTGAATTCCTTAAGAAAATTCATTTTTATACTAATCAGAAAAGTCGCAGTAATATTAAAATAGCGCGCTTTGGCGACAATTGTATGTTTAAAAATACTTCTTCTTGAAAATTATTAAAATGAAGTTATGCATAAAAATTTTATTGAAATTAAACACGGTAAGCGCAATTGACAAATTAGGTGTTCTACAAAAGTGCCTAGTGAAAGAATAAAGTAGATCCAGTTGATATAAACTTTTAATTTTTGCATTTTTTAAATTTTCAGTACTTTTTAAGCTTCCATCTAAAATCCCTCTTTAAAGAAAAACGAAAGAAAAAAAAGGAAATGTTTCTAGTCAAAAGAATACATAGATTCTTTCTATCTGCAGATGATGCTAACTGTTATGAAAAAAAAAGTCCTTTTCCCTCAGTTTTTATTAAATTATGAAAAGGAATAAGACGATACTCTGGGCGATATAAAATTTTCAAATGATCAAAAATTATTAAAAGGAATAAGACGATACTCTGGGCGACATAAAATTTTCAAATGATCAAAAATTATTAAAAAAATGTATTTCTGCAGGACATTTTTATTTAAGTTGGACCCTTGACATTGTTTTCATGGAAAAAAAAGAAGTAAAGCGTTTTTTAAATGACAAATATTTTATATGACTTTCCTGCACATCCATTTATTTATGCAATTCATCATTTCTTTAGAGAATTTTTTTCCTCCTTTCTTGGAAAAAATTGTCAAGCATAATCAGAAAAATCAAATAATTTTTTCATTCTTTACTTTTCTTTTTAAAATGCAGCGAATATCTAAAGTTTCTGGAACTATGAAAGTAAAGTTCACAATAATGATGAAACAAATTTAGAACATCTCAGACTAATGATGAAAATTTGATAAGTTTTGCTTCCGTGGAGGAAATCATGTTTTTTTCCTTTTTACTTTTTACTAAAAATAGAATTTTGCTAACGAAGCTCTTTCTTTTTTTAAAAAAATCTTTTTCGAGGTTAGTAATAATTTTTTTTATCAAAGGAAAGAATCTGTAGGATATGATGTTAAGCTGTAATAACATGCTAAAATAGCATATATCTATTTACGAATTTTTTTATTTAAATATCTATAGAATATTTTTAGTTAACCTTAAATATTAAAAAATGCTGAAGTCTTGTAATTAAGATGATAGTTATTTACAACAAATATAATTTGTTTAATAAAAGATGGTTGTATATTCATACGATGTTAGTTTTGAAATTTAGGTTGCCATTTAATCAAATCTTACATTATATCGACTTGTCTTTTTTGTTAGAATGAAATTTCTTAATGGAGTTTTCTGCTCAGTTTTTGATGTGCTTACATTTTGAAACTTTTTATATTGATGCGTTATTATTACAATACACTATTGTGACATTTTCAGAAATCATTTATCAATTAATTGATTATTAAAAGTAAATTTAGTCTCCTTGAGGATAGCGCAATCTATTAATGAATATGAAAACATTTCATAAGCTTTAAAATTTAATTATGAACTAAAGTTTATAAAAATAAATTTATTAAAAAGTTTTATAGTAAATAAATAAAAATATGATTTCAAAAGACTGTGTTTATTACATGTCTCAATCGATGGAGAAATACGTAACTTCCATAGTAAATTAAACATGCAGTGATAAAATTTTATACTGAGAAGTGGTATAATTATTTATATATATCTAATAGAAACAATCGTTCTTTATTTCTTCTCTATTACTTGAAGAACGTGAGTTTGGACTGAACCAAGTCATCAGGAAGATGAAATCACTCATGGAAAGGTGAAAGAGCTGAAGTACATGCTTTCATTTTTGGTCATTGTTTTTAGCATAACAAGTAATACTGTTAAGAGAAAAACTTGAAGCTTTAATTCATAATTTCATTTAATTTTAAAGACAGAAGGGTATCGTGAAATAATCATCTGGAATGATCTTCTCGAAATTTTCTTGGACAATCTCTAATAAATATTGTTACAAATCTGTAATTTTGCTACCCTGTACGAATAGTGTCCTCGTGGGAAAAACCATTGTAAGATTTGTCCTGTGCGTGCTGAGTGGGTGCCGCGTCAATGACCTCAGAGCTTGGTGACCATTTGGCGACTAAATGGATAATACTGTAAAGTTCGAGAACTTTCACGATCCATCCACTAAGAACCGAGATACACCCAGGTACGCCCTGATTGGTCTGGACAATTCTAGCCCAGTCTCCCGGAACTATAAAAAAACTTAAGACCAGGGGAAATTTTTTTGAGGATTAGACAACAAGCAAGTTGCTGAACTAGCGATTAAATGTGCTGCGTTATTACGATTGATTGACGGTATTTGTAGAATTTTTTTTTTAACAATAAACTTATGTATCAGTTTCAAATATGTGTTTTTCGGACTCAAGTAGGTCTGAAAAATGGGTTTCTTCAAAATTTCGAGTTCGAATTTTTTTGACGATTATAATACTTTCGCTTCGTAGATAAGAAAGTAAAAAATAAAGTACTGAATGATGTATGTTTTTATTGAAATGACAATAATTTATTCATTTGATATAACTTATTACAATTAGAATATATAACATTATACGTAAAATAACCTCACATGCTTATTTCATCTCAGATCTGGCAAATAATGACATTGTAAAAGGGATGGGAAAAACCCACACGTATTGGCTCCAAAAATGTAAATTATAACTATAGAATTTTGAGAATTTGGCAATTCTATTCTAAATAATAAACTTAAAGAACTGTTGAAATTGGAATCGGACTTTCAAGATCATTCTTTAACAGAGAGAAATGCACTTCTTAGAAAAAAAAATTCCATCAATTACTTATTATTTTATCATTTGTCTGAAGAAAGTACTTTACATAAGATTTATGGACACAAAACTACTTGGGTCAGATAATGGGATTGAAGACTTTTCTGATAATGAGTTGTAAGAAAGTATAAAGGAAAGTCTTGTGAAACATATTATTATTCCTCCTGATTTCTGTATATAATTTGCATTTTCAAAAGCATAACATGTATTTATATAGAGACCTACTAATCAGCTATTCTTAGCCCATGTTTAAAAAATATTTTTGATTGATTATGAATATTGTTATTTTATTACTTTAGTGATATTTGATTTGTTCTGATCTACAATTATTTCCAGAGCTTTTCAGATTCGGATTGAGAAGTCATCATTATGTAAGCCTGTTCTCGATTGTTAGGGATAAGCGAAAATGCTGTTGTGTTGCCTTCATTTTTGATGACAGGACATAGCTCCTTTCGTAAGACTTGATTATTATCATTTTGAAATCCACGTTATTATTCATGACGATTGTTCATCGTGTGTATGATTCAGAGATGATTCACTAATGATGAATTTTCTTTATTTATTTCAGTATGCATATACAGTTTAAATTTTAATTAAATTTTATTTTAAATTTCAATGAAAAATAATATATTGGATTATTTTTATACAAAATGTTAAATTATTGAGATTCTTTTTAAAGATTAAGAATAGTTCTATATTTTTGCTTTAAACACAAAAAAGTTTATTAATTGAGCTAAGCAGACGTGAAATAAACCGCAAAATGTCTGGTTTGTCTAATTTTTATGAGAAACTTAAATTTAAATCGTATTTAAGTTTTTTCAGTCCACAATTGAAGTTGATTATGACAATTTAAACTTTTAAGACTGTGTTTAAATGAAAGGGATTTTTTAGTAATTCTTTTTAAATAGAAATATTAGCAACGAGTGCTTTGTTTTGAAATAAACATACATAATACCTTGAAGCTAAATCTATTAATTCGTTTATAAGATAATTAGCATTTTTTTGCAAAATATTATTTTATTTATTTTTAAATTCTCTTTTCTACTTTTCCATAGTCAATTAATTTTTACATATAAAGTAAAATATTTTTAACAAACAGCCGTGTTAAACTTTCAGTTTCAATGTTATTATTCACCGAATGTGAAAAATATTAATTAAAAGTATCTTAATGAAAATATTTACAGAATATAATGAAATAATCAGATATGTCAGAAGCAATCTAAGCCCAATAATATCCTGAATATATAATTACATTTAATCTGTCTTTGATACGATTACTTTTACTGTAAGTAATTTAATTTTGGCATTTGGCAGCAACGTTTCATTACAAAATACTGGGTTTCCTTCTGATATAAATAGTTAGGTAATAAACGGCTCTTGCATTTCAGTAATTGACTTTTACTTGTAATAATGGAGTCAGCGTATTTTAATTTTATTTAAATACACTGAGAAAGTGACCAGAATAAATATAACATGTAAAATATTCTGTTTTACTATATTGAATTGGATTTTATTAAGCAATAATGAGGAAACTTTAAACAATCTTTTTTGATATAGCTGTTTTCACAAAACAAAGCATTTGTACTTTCTATAGAACTATAATTTCCGTGTATATAAAGCATATAAACCCTCTTTTATAAAGCTCAATTTTAAATTTATGTGTAATTTTATTTAATTTTTAAGAGGTATTTCAGAGATATATAATTATGATCTATTAATATTCATTTATAAACATCTTAAATATCTTAGAGGAAACAAATTGCCACAAATTTTTCTATTCGATGTGCCACCAGAAAAGATGTTTGTTAAAAAAATATTTGAATTTAAAATAACCTTTTATATGGAAAATGTTGTATTTGTTATGTCTATTTCTCATTGATGATCCTATTTCTTTGTATGCATTTATATTTTTCTATATACATATAGCAACATTGAAGAAAATATATATAATTTAATGCACAGGTAATATAAAAATGAAACTGATTGAATATAATGAAACTGAAGATAGTTAATTATCTTTTGATTTTTCCTTTACTTTTTCACCCGATTGTTATCTTAAGTGAATAAAGTGTAATGCCATTTCATGGCATACCGTCGATTTTCAATATTAGGAAGAAAAATAAAAACCCTCCTGTGGTAAAATGCATGTATCGCTCTTTATTTCCTTTGGGAAAAAGAATTATGGATATGAGTGAATGCCTATTGACAAAGCAATATTTACAAGACCTCTGAGAAAAATTAATTTTAGGATTGTTGTAGTGTCTTTCTGTGAGTGTAATATATGATTTACTGCCATTTTCTATCGGTGGCATTTCATCTTTTTCTTCGTAAATAAAACCTGAAAATGAATTTTTGTGACATGGGAAATCTTAAAAGGAGTGTTGTTATTTATTTAAAGTGTCGATGCTCAGTTTTCTAATCATAAATAATTCTTCAAAGTTTGTAAAATATTCATTTTACAAACTTAGCTGTATTTTCTTGATGAAATCTGTCATTTTTTTAGTGTACGTCATTTTGTGTGTTGTGACATGACTCCGACTCATTTGCATATTGATCTTCCATTATTTGCCAAGATTTGACCAAATGAATTTTTGTATGCATTGAGGTGACAAAAGTCATGGGATGACTAATAACGTTTCAGACCTTCTTTTGCCCGGTGAAATGCAGCAACTCTATGTGGCATGGACCAGCATGTCGTTGGAAGTACTTTATAGAAATATTAAATTTTGCTACCCTTGTAGATGTCTATAATTGCAAAAGTATTGCCGGTGCTGGATTTTGTACGCGATATATTGCTTATTATATTTTAAGCTTGTAATAATGGAGTCAGCATATTTTAATTTTATTTAAATGCACCGAGAAAGTGACCAGAATAATTATAACATGGAAAATATTCTCTTTTACTATATTGAGTTGGATTTTATTATGCAATAAGGGAAAAAACTCTAAAGCAACCTTTCTTGATATAGCTGTTTTCACAAAACTAATTTAACGAAAGTACTTCATTTTCTCTCAAAATAAATTGCTGAACTGAAAAGAAGTTTTTGCATACCTGACTGCATAGGTTTTAATTTCGTCGATAAATTGTATGCACTAATGTAAGTTTTCCGAAGTTGAATTTTAAGTAATAAAATTGTAACAGTTTACTGATTGGGATAAGCAACCACTTGAAAATGAGTTTAATTAACACTAGATATCTTCATCATTATGATATTAAATTACTAATGCTTTGGAAATTAGGATGTGATGAGCAGTATAAATAAAACTTATATTTGAGCAAATACTTAAGAAAATACAGTAATATCGAAAGGATTAGTTTGATTAAATTACATATATTCAATAATTTCTCAATTAAATTACACATATTTAATAATAATTTTAATTTTAATATGTTAATTAAATGAATTAGTTTAAATTGATTGTATAAAAACAAGTCAAATTTATACAGCTGTACATATAAGTGCTTGCTAAAAACTTTTTGAAATAAATAAATACTATTGATTTTAATATGTGTCCCTATTATAAGTTTTGAACAGTTTTCTAATAGAAGAAACACTTTAGTTGTCCCCGTGATCTGGGCATGCTGGGTTCGAGTCCCGGTTCGGGCATTGTTGTTCTTCCTCTGTTCTATCTGTCAGTTTTATGAATAGGCTCTCCTGTAAAAAGAGGTTGTACAAGCGGATGAGTGATGCGTGAATGGCAAAGTCGTTGGCGCTACTAAAACAAGAGACGCACCCTCTTTCGTTTAAATCGTTGTCTTCGTAACAGCGGACTTGTCTAAGTGCAATAAGAAACAACAACACACTTTAATTGTATGGAACATTTTTTTCAGTCACCTTCGTAGTTTTTGAATTTTGTGCGAATGAATTGGGAAATTTGTTCATAAGAATACAAAATATTTCAGCATGCATGCATGCATGCATGCATACATACATACATACATACATACATACATACATATATATATATATACACTACGTTTACTGAATATTCACATGAAAATTCAGTAAACGTAGTGTATATATATATATATATATATAATTTTGAAGCCATTCTGAATTACAGAGATTTTTGTAGATAAAAGTTGAATTTTCATGTGAATATTCTGTAAGCGTTGTCTTGGTTTAAAGCATAGCGAACTAGATGTCATCAAAACTAGATGACAATGCATTTAAAAAACCCCTTTTTGTCTATTTTTTCGATATAAATTTTGCTATCAGGTGTAGTTCATCGGGAATTTAGTTTAAAATCGATTGCAAAATTTCACTCACACAAAACTAAACAGCAGAAAATAATTATTTTAATTAAAAATTTAATATATCACGTTTTTAAAGTGAATTAAAAATCCTAAAATAATTTCTTCTAGTCCTTTACTGTTTTATAACTCATGCAGATTATCCTGAAATTTGTGATTTGAAATTCAAAAATGAACAAAAAAATTCCAGTTTTGAAAATGTGATATATTGCATTGTTTTATTTAAATAATTATTCAAAATTCATATTAATTGTAAAATATAATCCATTTATTGAAGTCGCAGTGCTTTTATAAAAAGTTCTATGTTTCGGAGCCAGAGTATTTCCAGTTTAATGTTGACAAAATCTTTCGAAATGAAATGTCTTTCCTCTTATTTGGCGCAAAATTTGGGCGATAGGAGTGCCAGATGTCGTTCCATCTTCTGCTTGCAGTTGAAAATTACGATCTCTGTTACAAAATAAACCTTGTGTTGTTCCAAAGCGGGAAGTAAATACAATAAGCTTAAGAAACCTTAGCGGGATAAAAATTCTATGTAGTTAAATGCGGTATAGAACAGAAATAAGATTTAGTTGTTGTATCCTTGGTAAAATGATGGTTCAATTAAATGAATGAAAGAGATCTTCCAATGAAAGAATATTGTTTACAAATCTCCACATTTTTATCTCCAAAAGGCGGAAATAATTTATCTGAATAATATTATAATAGTATAAAAAACATTCATTTTCAACTTGAATTAATTTATATTGAGGGTCTCAGCCTGTCAAGCATAGCGAGAATGTTCGAAACGAAGTTTATCAGTTTAGGTATCGTCATCGTTATCAGACATTGATTTAAATATATTAGTTTCGTCCCGAAAGAACTTTCGTATTACTTAAAAATGGAACCACTAATACTATCATGGTTTCTTTTATATATAAAAGATTTAAATGGCACATTATTTGTATAGCATTAAGCGTTTCATCAGTACACGTCATAATTTCCAAATTGAAACATTCAAAGCATCAGACCACTTTAAAATTGTTAACTTTGGTTTATGAAAGGTTCATAAGAATATTCTTATAGCATTGCAGTTTTCAATGATTTTGAAGGAATAAAGATTATATATAATTTAAAACTAAATGAAATGATATGCAATACATTTCAAATTTAATAAATGTGTTTTCCTCCACACAGATTTTAATAATAAAGCCACAAATCCATGGTTTATTGCTAATATTCTAAAAGGAAAGAAAGAAGACAAAGTATGTAAAAACCATCTGCCTTATTTCCAACCATATATCCCCCACCTGCCCTCAAAAGGAATTAAGGAATTAATACTTTCTAAAATACAGAGCATTTTATGCAAAATCTTCTTGAATAAAGAACTTAATGTAAGTGAAAAGAAGTGTAAGAATTATAAAGGGAAGAAAAAAATTTGTTTGCGAAAATTTATGATTGATAATACTTTATTCGTTATTTTCTAGAAAGAAGTATAGAAAAAAAATTATTATAGAGAAAAAGTTTTAATAGCAATTGTTTGACTACTGTACATTTTTATATCATTTAAACCAGCCAAAATAATAAATCAATAAATGAATGGAAGAAGCTTTGTAAAATCTTAGAAACCGTGGAAGTTATAATAAGTAAATGAATTAAAATTTTGAAAATTGAAAAATTCAGCTATGTACTGTTATCAAGACGCTTTTAAAAGAACATGATATTTTCCCGATTCTTAAGAACAACAAAGAATAGAATTTTCAGTTACTCGAAAATATTCTCTACTATTTTCCTGAGGCGTTTTTTATGCCTGACTTCAGCAATATGATTTGCTGTCTACCGATATTCTTTGCGAAGGAACGATTGATTTCCGAAATACACTGGATGCTTTTTGTATTAATCTACAAAAGAAAACGAGGATGAAACGCAAAAAAATTGCCTGTAAGACGAAATGTAGCAAAAATTGCCTTTATCAAATATATTAGAATAAAGTATGATAGTTTCTGTCTTTAAAATACGTTCAATGAATTTTTTGGATAAAATGTTTCAGCATTTTGTTGTGAGATTTTTTATATTTATACGCAAGCACACATCCAGAAAAAGAGAACGAGAAGATAATACAGAGATTCCTTAATAGCTACATAAAACAACTGACAAAATTGCCATTTTCTTGTTTTAATTTATATTGAATGCTAAATGAAATATATTAGAAAGAAAATAGAATCATAAAAAATGCTTTGTAGCTAGATAATGAACCATTTAAGAGCTTTTTTTATTTTCAAAGGCGCACAATAATAAAATATTTACATAAACAAGATGCCAACAAAGTATTTTGTGGTACTTTTCTAGCACCGCTATATGACGTATTAAAGAACTCATATTTATTGGAAACGACGTGGCCATCGTTGATGGTTCGAATGTATTCGTAGAAATTGTGCTCTATATTTTGATAATGCAGATCCATGGTTTATGAATGAATGAAGGTATTTGACCAATTTCTCTTCATTTCTGTAAATAGTAGATTGATGACGGTTCCACACCTACAGATACACCAATAGAGACTCATTTTTGCCAACTTAGACATCGTTCTCAATAAATCATGTACCAAAATTTGTTGATACGAGTTCACTGTTTATGAATGTATGTATGAAGGTGTTTGTTCAATTTCTGTTCATTTCTATAAATCCTGGATTATTGATATTGCACATCTACAGATACACTTACTGAGACGCACATTTCGAACTTAGAGATACATTCTCAATAATCCGAACTGCTTAATTGAGTGATACGTTACTGATAAAGACTTCCCTTTTGGATTATTTAGCAATATTATATCGAATATAATCATTTCCATAAGTGATACATGCTCATCTCTAATAGACTTTCCCGAAAATACATTTTCTTCATAGTTTGGAATTTTCAATACTGTAATGAAGGAATAAAACTTTTTCTATTTGCAGTTAAAAAGCAATGCAAATTCACCTAGAACACATTTTAGTCTTTGCTCTGAAAGGTCATGGTATAAAAATTACACTTTCAGAAAAAAAGTGTGATGAATTTGAAGGATTAGGAGGAAAGGAAATTTGAATGAAACAACATTAATATAGAGAAGAATGACAATTGTAAATTCAAAGAAGAGTCATGTATGTTTGGATATTTGAAAAGGGAAGGGGGGGGGAGGAGGATTGCCATTATTTCTTCATTGGATCCTAATTTTTATCAGCGGATCAATGGTAAATGTATAAATCAAGATTTTCCTTCAATAGCTTTATTATCTCAAAACCCTGTATTGATAATATATTATATTTAATGGCAAAAAATAACTTTATTGAAAAATCGGGAGAATTCTTTGTCTCCGAATTAATTAAACAATACAGCATCTTTATAATGTAATAGAAATTTAAAAATCTCACTTTAATAGTCGAGAAATTTGAACTTGAATTTTATTTTGGTGAAACGTGGTTTTAACATTTTTGTATTAATTTTCACTGTGCGGTAAAAAATAAGAAGCATTTAAGTGTATGATTAATCGTTTAAGTAAAAGAAAAATAAATAACAAATGGAAGCAGATAGAAATTTATAGCAAATAAACTTCAGCTAATGTATATGTATACATAAAATTAAAACCATTTAAATGAATATTTAAAAAAAATTATGTATGCGAGGATATCAAAGAGTTATTTAAATACATAATCTGAAAATCGGAGATGTTCATTCAGACTTGAAAGTAATGTGATGAAAATTTCTCTCAGTAATATCTTGCGCCTTAACGAATCTTAATCTCATATCTTAATGAAATTTCTTCTTTCCCCTTTTATTTTTCTGAATATTTAATTTTTGATATTCGGTGTTTACGCATTCATTGTATAAATGCAGCTTGAATATCAATTTTCAGATAAATGTATAAAACTTTCTTAAATATTTATTTAAAAAGACAGCTTAAGAATGTAAAGAGTGCAAATCTGTCTCGATTAAAAAAAACACACTGAAATCCATCAAACAACATCAACGAAAAGTTTCTTTCTAAAATTACAATAAGTTACAAAATCTTCGCGAAATATTTACGTGGCACCGACCCTCTTTATAGTAAACATTCTTGACAACGCAGCTTTAGAATCATCAAGCATGAATATTCAAAAGATTCCTTATGTGAAGAGTACGACAAAAATATTTTCTTACCAAAATGAGTAGCATTCTTGCGTAACTTCGTTCCTCTTTCACAATGCTTCGAGAAACATTGTCCTCAAACTCCGATAGAAAGTGACAGCTCAGAATTTAAACATATTTCTGAAAATTCATTTTAGGAACAGTTAATTTTTGATCTTTATTTTTATGAAGAATAGATACTTTATATTATATGTACTAGTTCTGTTTTATAGTTTTTCATTTAAGGAATATTTATAAATTTATAGAAATGAAAAAGAGAGAAACTGATGTTCAAGATAAGGTAAGTACTTTTATACTTGGAATTAAATAAGGCTAAGGAATTCAATTTTTAATATCATCAAATGAACATTTTTATCATTAAATACTATTTAGTTAAGTTGCTCTATTTTTCATTAAATGTGTCAATAAAATAAATAGAATTTATTTAACTATTAATTTCTACATTAAAAAAGAATATTTACAGGTTTTGTTCTGAAAAATTCCTTCATTATTCTCTTTACTTTCGCCAATCAATAAAAATACCAAGTATTTGATAAATCTTCAATATAGCACAGAAATAACGCAAACTTCTTAATATATTTCAAATAATTCGGCATTTAGGCTTTAAGTTTGGAGATATTGCAAAAAATGATTATTGCTATGGCAAAAATCAACAACAAAAGAAAGGAACTATTATGTATTTATTTTTAATTAATAAATTCGTGCTATTCGTGTTTTTAATCGATTATATGTAAATAGTTCTTGTTTTTTAAGAATTCATATATTTTATTGTAGATATTCAGTGATACTTACAATCAATTTGGTTTTTATAATTTTAAGAGTTTCTAGACGAAAAATTCTTAAATTACATAAAATTATAATCGATTCAATTTATATTTTGCACAACGATTTTGGTATGTGTAATCTACGACATATTTAAGCATATTAAAAATGGGGGAACAATTGAATGAGCTTAAATTATTCAAAATTATTTCTTGTATTGATACTAAGTTTTATATTTTTTAAAAACACTGGCGGCAGTAACTAAGCAATGCATATATTTAATTATTATTTCTATTATAACTTATTTTTATATCTTGAAAATGATTTTTTAAAAACATCCGTATTTAAAAAATATAATATATAGAAAAAGGCTAAAAGAATTAAATGAAAGTTAATTCAGACTTTTAGCTTATTAATTTAACTTAATTTTTAAATACCGTCTTTGATTATATACTATAATCATTACTTTTTAATGTCATCTGTTATTCCTATGTTCTTACTTTTTAAAATAGGTCATTCTGTTAGATCACAAAATTCTACAATTAAAATTTAGATCACAAAGTTCTACAAATTAACTGTCTTTTAAATTTAGTTTTATTGCTCGATGGTTCTACTGTTAAAGATAAATGGGGAATATATGTCAGCCTATCTGTTCGTGTTCTTTAAACCAGTAGCTTCATTTATCCATTCCTGTCTTTAGCTAAATTTTGGAAAGTGGGAATGTGAGAATGCGCACATTGGAACGGTTGTTTTCTCATTTTAATTGATATAACATTAAGCGAAATTTTAACTTTGTTCCTCAATAACTTCCCAAAATAACTACCACTGCATAAAAATAATTCTTACATTATTTAAAAATTGAGTAATTTGTCCTTATTAATAATATTAATTTTTTTAATAATGAAATGGTTTTATATATAAATCAATATACTTTTTAAATAGTTACAAAACTTTGTTAAAATATTTTTTTTTGCAGAATTTAAAATTTTTTGGTATTTTATTATTGCAATGGAATTCAAGTCTTTCTTATTGTTTCATCAAATAATTAATATCTTGTTTTTCTTAATTATTGAAAACTAAAGAAGAACGACTTCGTTATCTGGATTGTTAATACGAGAAATAAGAAACGGGAAAATATTTTTAAGCATTTCATGCTTAAAAATATTTTATTGGCGTAAAAATAAAGATCAAATTTTGCTAAAAAAAGATTTAATCAAAAATAAGAGAGGCATATAGACCTGTCTTATATTCCTTGTGATCCGCAGAGGCATTTGTACTTAGTCAATAAACTAAATTATTTTTTATGGACTTTTATAATCTCTTTATGCCACTTGATATACGTGCGAAATCTTGAAATTTACTTATTTCTTTCTAAATATTAAAGTAAAATGGAAAAGAAATGTAGTGTTAATAAAAAAAATCTTTTTTAAGATAAGCCATCGGTGACTTCATGGGGATTTAAAAAAATCTACTCGACTTCTATGAAGAAAGGAAAGAAAAATGAAAAGGTGTGTTCCTCAAACCGCATGAAAAAAACAGCAACCTCTTACTCAGCTATGCTCCATTGAACCTTCGGATATCTATCATATTCTTAGCTTTACATATAATCTGCTAAAAAGAAATTCATTTTTTATTCGCTTTAATCTTTGTTGATATTTCAAAATGAGATTCCTACTTTGAAAATATTGAAGTGGGATTTATCATGAAATAAATATTTTGCTCCAAAGAAGACCTTAAATGTTATTTGTAAGAGAATTACTCAGGTTAAGAATGTCAACAATTTTGGGAAAATTTATTAACTGGAAAAATTTATTTTTATTTTTCAACTTTTTAACATATTTGAGAAATTGGATTCTGTAGTTTTTTGTGTTATTTCAACGCAAAAATTAAATATTTTAATGGAATAATTTAATGCCGGCTATCTCATATTTATAAACTTAGATTAAAAAAATTTTTTTCATTTAATCCATGAGAAATATTTCACAATTATGAATCTGAGAGTTAAAGTATCAGACAAACATTTTATCCGCTGAATTAATAGGAGAGAGAGGAACAGCAAAAGGAGATTTTTGGATTTATTTTAAGATAATTATAAAATTTATGATAAAAGGATTTATTCTTGATATTTTTTATATTGTAGTTGATTTAGCTGATTGCATTGGCGTCCAAAAAAAAGTTATTTTTTTAAGATTTGACACTTTTTTCTTCCATTATTTCCAACAACCATTATTTGTAAAGACTTCAGAGTTTTTTTACTGTTAACAAAATGTTGTTCAATATAGAAATTTAATGCCTTTCGATTTTTTTTACTTAACATAATTATGTTGTTCATATTAACATCCAAATTTCTTTTACAGTAGTCATATTTGAAAAAAGTTACTTTCTCTCTATATTTTGAAATATGTAATCATAACATTGCAAAATTTTTTGTAATTACTTTGGTTTTATTAATATTTAATGTACACAGATTGCTGTTAATGTTTCTATGTAATTAATCACATATTAAAAATTTTGGAATTTTTAATGACAAAAAGATATGCCATTTCTGAAGGGTTTGTGTTTATGTAAAGAACTAATGCAAGAATAACAAGATTAAATACCAAATAATTTTTAAAAGGTTATTTACTTTTCTTGAACAAATTAAGTGACAAATTATGCATGGATAATTAAATCATTATCATATCCATAGTTAAAGGCGTAATCTTTCAATTAATAATCGATCATTTATATTTATTAAAAACAATTTGGATAAATAATTCTGAAAGGTCGGAAAAATATTTTTTCCTTCGAATATTAAAAAATGATTTCTATGAAACACATTGCATTTCGTTTCCTTTCAAAAAAGCAGTAACGAAAAGTTAAATTAATAAATATGATATAAAAAGTGGATTAAGTTCTATCTGTAATGTACATGCTTTGGTATTCCAAAGAAATGCTATTCAGTTTTTGTCTGTTACGACACTCTTGATGAATATAAATTATTCTTTACATAATGTTTCCCCAGATTTTAAGGACAATAATATCGTTCTGAGTATATTTTAGATAGCTGCTAACGGTATGACAAAAATAACAATTCTATGATGATTTATTCTTGAACAGATGTTTAATCTTTGGAAGTTATGCATAGAATATATTTTCTAACATATTCAATTATATATAGAATATATTACCAAATTTGTTTGTGGAACATTGCGTTTTTAATCACTAGTTGTCATTAATCTTAATACTGCATTCAGAATTCTCTGTTGAACTAATAAATCATTCATTTCTAGATTTACAGAAGGTTGTTCGATTAAAATATTTTATTTTCTGATTTTATCCTTCGATTCCCTTTATGCAAAATTCTAATGTTTTTTTTCTTATTTCATATGTCATTATTATTTCTGCTTATTTGAGTTACTACAGATTAAAATTAATGATAGATACAAGGTGTGTTCAAATGCAAAGGTACGAAACGACACTGTGGGTATAAATGAAGACTTTATTCAAAGTATACACCATAGGTCTCATCACAACAACCCCATTGATTAACGAGCAGAAGGATTCCTAGTTCCTAGAATTCCTGCGACCGTGACGAGATCCAGTCCTTCACAGCATCCTTGAGTTCGCCGTCCAAGGTCCGCTACTTGTTGAATTCCTCGAGCACAGATGAACCATTAACTGCGATGTGTACTGTCAGGCACTCCGAAGACTACGCAGGTCTATCAAGAACAAAAGACCGGGGCTACTCATGGAGGGTGTGGTTTTACTCCATGATAACGAGCGTCCACACATCTACAAGGCCACACTTGTGGAACTTACTAAGTGGGAGCAATTGAACCATCCGATCTACAGCCCAGACATATCGCCCTGCAATTTTCATATGTTTGGTTTCCTGAAAAAACATCTGAAAGGGAAGCTCTTCAACTGGGACGGTGAACTCAAGGACGCTGTGAAGGACTGGGTCTCGTCACGGCCACAAGAATTCTGTGAATAAGGAATCCTTCGGCTCGTTAATCAATGGGATCGTTGTGCTCAAGATTGTGGTGTATACTTTGAATAAAGTCTTCATTTATACCCACAGTGTCGTTTCGTACCTTTTCATTTGAACACCCCTTGTAATTTTCTTACTGAAAATTGCTAATGTATTGAGTTTTAACACCACAAAGATATTTTAATGATTGAATATCATTTTTTTAAAAAATTCTTTTGATTGTCATCTCTTAAAAGTATAAAAGATCGATTAATATTTTCTTCTATAAAATTCATATTCTTTTAAATGTTATTAGATCTTAAAGATAGTTGAGATATGGTCTTAACTCAAATATTTCCTACCATTTTATTTGAATTCAACTGAAGTCTGGCGCAGTTTTGTTAAGAACGGCCCTTGTGCTAGTAAATGACAAAAACCAATAAAAACAAAACTTGAAGAAGATTGTTTGCTATAAATGTTTCTATATGTGTAGATTTTTTTTAATTTCTCGTTTAGAAGAGCGTGTCCGTGTGAATGGTATATTTGTAAAAACAATTCACTAGATAAAAGAAATTTATCAAGCATTAAAAGTATGCATTGGTTTAAAGTTTGGATAAAGTTAAAAAAATGGATTTTGGTTTACTAATAGTTCTTTATTTTATTTTCTGAAAAATATAAAAATCATACATAGTTTTCTCGAAATCTTAATATTTTTGAGGGCATCATTAAGTAACAAAAATAATATTTTATAAACCAGAAAGTAAAATAATTTTACAATAGAAATATAATTTTATTATTTTCCTTCATTAAACAATTAAGTAAAAAGAAATTATTTCCTGTGACGCGTAAAATAACTGAAAATTAAAATACGTTTGTCATTTAAATTTAATTGCAAAACAATCAATGCTTTAGTTTAAAATGCAATAAAATTTGTCGCACCATTTAGTTAGGAAGAAAAGATAAAGTCAGCTTCTACTCTCCAATATATTTTATTCGCGGTCGTATACACTCTATGAGCCAGATCAATTCCCTCAAGAAAATGGTGGTAACTTTAAAAAATCTCTTACTTTCCAGAGAAATAATGAAATTTTTAATTACTGAATCGATACTCGTCTATCATTTATAAGAAGCAATTTTAAGTAACTGCCTAATAATTTTCTCACTGAATTTTTAAATTGTAAAATACAGTGAAACCCCAAATGAAATCAAATAGTTAAGACTATAAAGAAAAGAGACTAAAATGCAATTTATATTATCACACTTTGAATACACTTTAATATATACTTTGAGATTTAGAAATCTTAAAGCAATGGTTTTATTTTTAGAAAAAAATCATATTTTTAAAGTATAAGTCATTATGTAATATACAATAATAAAAATATAAATAATTAAAGTAATAATTAAGTCATATGGGTAAATATAAATGAATAAATAAATAAATAAAGCAATAAAGTCTTTATTTTATCAGTATGTAGTGATGTGAAGTATTTTATAAAGTTTTCATTGCATGTTAATATAGTTACTGAAAACAATATCTGAATTATCAAAATATCTAAGATTTATAAGAGATTCTTTCTTTTTTTTTCTATTTCCATCCTTGAGTGTAAAAAACAAATTCATTAAAAGATTTGTTCGCTCTTTAACATTTTTATAATTAAAGAATATAATATCCATCAAACTTTCAATATGTCATGTTGAAAGAAAACCCCTTCAAGTACAGTGTCTTTAATTAGAGAACTAGAAATAATTATAAGTAATTATTTTCTTCTCACTCGATTATAATTGAAATAAAGCAATTTATTTTTCCCAAAGTTGTCCGTAAAAAACGAAATACATCTATAAAATTCCTAAAACTGTAAGAATAATTCCTCGATCGATCATTGTATTTACATTTAAAAATTTACTCTGTAAGCATAATAACTTCTTTAAACATGCCCTTAGAAACAAAATAAATGCTGCCGTAAAATGTAACAACGAGTTTCTTTTTGATTACTAGCCAACTAATCTTCTTCACTTTTTAAATAAACTAAATCGGGAAAGTAGACAATCAGCTCACAGCACTATCATGCGATGTTTAAAGTGTTATTCATCATTTCAATTTGTTAGTCGGAATTCTTCTAATTTCTACTGCTGGCGAACAAAATTAGACGTGTAACTTTAACTCAATGTTTCGAAAGAATGATCTAGTACCTGGCGATTTAGCATATAAACTAATGCAGGAGACTTTTCTTTCATTTCCTGTTAAATTAGGGAATTTACTGCTGAAGCAAACATTCACAGTATTGTTTAACTTATCATTATACTTTTGTAATTAGATATATTAGACATTTTTTCTGAAGAAATAATTTTTATTTTCGCTCAGATAATGTTATTATTTCTTTTTTAATGTTTTGTATGAATGAAGTGAAATTTTAAATAAAAAGCAACAATACTTTTTAGTGAGAGATTTCTTAAATTCTAGAAACTACATCTGAAATGGCAAAAATAGATTTAATTGTATTTTTATGGATATTTATAGGTAAAGAAAATTAATTCACTGATATTTATAGGTTGAAGCTTGGTAATCGTTATTCGGAAGGTTTGGAACCCAAATCAGCTTGCCAAGCGAATCTTAGTTACAATCTAAATAAAAGATTTGAATGATATTTAATTCGATGTTTAAAACTGAATCAATGTTTAAAAAAAAGATTTGCAAAGTTAAGATTTTTTCCAAAGAATAATTGTCGACATTACTTTAAATTAACAAATCAACCTTTTCTTTGTGAGTAGTAATATGTAGTTTTTTTTAATTCAAATTCCTTTACGACTTCTTTTACTGCAGACTTTAGAAAAGAAGCAGCTCGAAGTAATTATTTATGCTGTATGCTTTGAGTTTATTTATGCTTGCAGTTATTTCGTGTAAAAGTTGCTGCTTCATTTAAGCGAATTATTTTTTTCTTCAGCTTATTGTTCTTAAATTGAAGCACGCTAAAGTCTTACTATAGATAATTTTTGTTTTTTATTTGATTACTGCTTACAGATGCACAAATTGTGGCAATGAACAGATAAAACAACAAGAGTTTAATCGGAAAAATCTAGTTTTAAATTTTAAATCTTCTAAAATATTTGAAGATTTAATCGGTTACCCAAGGAACAGCGCTTATAAATCCAGTATCTTAAATACAATCAAAAAAAAGTTTAATTTCTTTCTGAAGCTACAGCATGTGCTTGCTACTATGTCAAAATTAACTGCCAAATATATTATCTGTTACAGTCTTACAATATATTTATTACATAGCATGTTCTGGCGTTTTTCTTTCGGGCAGTACTGATTCTGTATCATCAGATATATTTCTTCGTTTGATCTGGGGCAACTAATATATAAATAAATAACTTAAATTTCATTCACTTTGTATAATTTATCTTCAATTAATTTTATAACATTGCTGGAAAATCTGCCCTTCCACAAATTTTAATAAGAATACTTGCAACGTATCTTTGTTTTCATTTCAAGAGTAATAAATCCATTTATTAATAATGAGGAAATAAATGAGTAACATATGCTGTCAAACCCATGACAAAATTCATATTCATCTGTGAAGCTCTGATTTCCATCTTTTTCTTTATTCTATCAGCCTCACGAAGAGGATATGGAAATATTTTCTTACCTTATTTAGCAATATTATCACAAATTAGAATAGGTTGAATATTTTTGATGGAATAAAGAGT
>JAPMOR010117042.1:425902-436250 GCA_026543865.1 Argiope aurantia
GATTTAACACTAAAATAAAAATTACAGTTTATTTGAGGGAAGTTTGCAGAAAAACTCAAAAGTTTCTTAGAGCCAAAAGGCCTTTTTAATATTTTATTTCTAAAAATAATAATGTTTATTGCTTATTTGACATCTTTTGCTCTTTGATAAAATTTCCATGTTCTTAGAAGGAAAATAATTTTTGCTATGTCTTAATACCAGACTTATTAATAAGCATAAATGAGAATTTCAGAAGCAGAAAATAATCAAGTTTTAAGAAAGTAAGAGTTTTCTAGAAACTTTGTAATTGCTTTGTTTCACATATCCTATAAAAAAATTAAACTCTCATTCTGAGAGAAAAGGGAATTCTGAATTGCAAAGTCAACAAAAGTCTGCAGATAAATTAAATCTCTCCCCCATTTTTGTTATACCTTCGAGCACATTGTAGAAAATGTAATATGGGAAAATTTTCTTGAAGTCTTGCAGTGCGCTGGATAAATGAATACAATTAATCAAATAAATGCCGTGGACATGATTTATATTTTTTGAGGGCATTTAAAAAAAGATGAAAAATAATCAAAAATAAATTTAAAAAACTGCGTTATATATTTTCTCTAATTTATTTAATGAAAACAAAAATATTTTTAATAGATTGACAAACAAATCAACTTTATTATATTGAGTAATTGTATTTCCTCTGATCAGATACATTTAAAATTTAATAATATAAATTTATAAATAAATATTTGTTGAACATAAGCACAGTTCGAGAATAATAAAAGTCCAAAATTAATTACACAATTTAAAGCACTCATGAATGCTCTGAAGAAAATAAAACATCTTTGTAGTGAAAACTCGGTTTTGGTCCTGTAAATACATATGCAATAACATTGTATAAATAAAATTTCTTAATGCTAGTATTTTTATTCCAAATAAAGATTTTTCTTTAAAAAATGAATTGGGAACCGTCATATTTTATTTTACTTATATGGTCATGAAAACCTTTGGGAGATTTTCTCAAGATAAACTTAATAGAAAGTAAATATATATGTAAGCAAATGGTGATTGCTCTGCATTTAAAAAGTAATTTATAAGTTATATTTTTTACTATATTAATATTCATTAAAATTACGCATGCATTTAATGAATATTAATATAAGAATTATATATGCAATTTAATTTTACGCTTATAATTTAATTATGCATATATTTTAATTTAAGCATGTAATTTAAATAATGTTATGTATGCATGTAATTTAAAATTACTTTAATTCTTAATACAAAACCACTTTGGGCCGACGTCCTGACATGAACCTGGGTGCCCTGGGTTCAAGTCCCGGTTCGGGCATGGTTGTTCATCTGTTCTATCTGTGAGATGCGTGAATGTGCCTCCCTGTAAAAAGGGATTGTGCAAGCGAATGTGATGCGTGAGTAGCTAAGACGCACTCTTGGCCCTAGTTGGCGCTACTAAAACAAGAGACGCTTCGTTGGCTTAAAATCGCTGACTTCCTCAGCGTGCTTGTCCATGACAAGTGCCATTAGGAACAACAACAACAATACCATTTTGTCATTTTGGCAAAGTTTTATGATTAAAAAGTAACGCACGTTATATAAAAGATGATTTATTTGGATTTAGAAAAACTGTATTCTAAATACATGCTGATTGAGTTTTATGTTTATGAAGTATTTTGTTGCCATGCATACATTTTATCCCTTATTGGTCCATATTTCTTTTATACAATTATTTCATTTTACGAAGAGACAATTCGGGTTCATGGATGCTTAGGTGCCAAATACGTAAGCAGATGTTCATTTCGTTTGTGGATGCAACAACTGAAATGTGAATCATGAATGTGACGGGACGTATCTCCTTTGAGAGAGCTCAATGCATAAGTCATGATGGCCATTTCAGAATTTATCATAATTTTATTCGCAGCGATCCAGTCGTGCATGTAGGAAACTAGCTCGGAGTGACCATTAGATATAATACATGAGAACTTTATGACATAAGTAATGATTGCAATTGTTAAATTGAAATGTTAATAAATAGATAATGAAGTACTCATCTGCCTTCAAATAGCAATTCATGATAAACTTACACAACATTTTAAATTTAATCTAGCTTTTCAAGTAATTTGTATTTGCAGTTATTGATAAATAGCTTTGCTTTTTGTAAACAGTAATATTTTGTATAAATGAAGTTAAAGATAAATTCCATTATATTATTACAAATAATTGAATTTTAATATATTATTTGCATTTCGTATAATTATTATGGATAATTATTTAAAGACATCTATATATATACAGTTTAAGAAACAAAAATAAAACATGTATGCTACAAATAATTTAATATTTGACATTTTATTGTTTACTGCATTCTTTATTGAAGTGATATTTTATTATTTTAGTTTTTTTTGATATTTTAAAAATTTGAAATAAAGATGTTAAAAATATTATAATTAATTCATAGGATAGCCGTAAGGGACACCAAATCTAAGATCGATATGTTAGCAACAATATAGATTATCGCCTAAGATAATCTGTCAGAAATCTAAGATAATCTGTCAGAAAATTCAAGAAATTTGGAGGAGAGAATTTCGTCCAATTGTTTTAATATTCTTTTTGCCTGATATATGCATTGTTTTTTCATAAATAAATGCTTATAAATCTGAAAACAATGGTTAATTGATGCGTTATCAACATGATTTTTTTTACTAAAGCGTTTATGATTCTAAGTGCGGCAAATTTTGAATGGAATTTCAAGGATATTTAATCATTTCTAACATATTCTGTATAGAATTCTTATAGGATATTTTATAAGCCTTTGTAATTTTTTTAATAGTAAATATACCTTTTTTTCAAGAAGAAAGTCTGTATTTATGCATCTATCACAAATCAGGTTAGTTTTCTTACTCTTATATTTCTTATTGTAAATATTCTTATTCTTTTTTTTTTGTTTTCAACTCCTCCACTCCCACCAAAAAAAAAAAAAAAACCTCACATTTTTTCTGAAGACAATCTGGGATAAATCAGATTGCCATATTTTTCATCTTAAGATTTCATAATTTGTTTAGTATCGTAATCAATATATTCCTTGAAAAAAATCAGAAATAAATGAAATAATATTCCTATAGCAATCTTCTGAAAATTCAGGTAAATAAATCTTCCACTTTTTTTTCATTTCATGACTCCGACTAAATTTCTCGCAAATTATTCGCTTAAAAACTCGTCTTGATCCTTACTATTTCAAGTTAAATCCTTACATAATAGAAATAAACTACACATTCAGTTCTCTTTCAGATTCTATTCAGAATAAATTCTTAAATGAATATTTGTTTGTTTTTAGTCTTGCCTATCATTGGCTGTTGCTAAAAATCATTCGAAAGAAATTACTTATTCGAAAGTCTTTTAAATGAATGCATTCTTTAAGATTTAAGTAAGAGAATAAATTCAGTCATTCTTTATTGAGATGCTTGTAAAGAAAATGCAAAAGATTTGACAGCAAAATTACCTGTATGTAAAATATTTAAATGTCACTTGGATAAAATTCTTATTGCTCCAAATAATATAGTAATTCCTAGATTGATGCATTAGTTTATTTTATTTTTATGAAATACCATCATCTTCGGCAAAAAGAAAAAAAATACTATACCATCTTCTAAAAAAGAGAAAAATACCAAGTTTAAAGTTGAAAGAATAATATCAGTCATCATTTTTTATTCTAAAGTGGATATTTAAATAATGAATACCAACAGTAAATTTACGTTTTCTTTTTTTGAACAGGCAGTATACAAGGATACAGTATTTTTAAAAAAAATCAAATGAAATTTTTACGAATTTTTGCGATCTCTATGAAAGCGAAAAACACAATTTTGTAATAATACCTGCCACTCTGTCTGCAAACACGATAGTTCAAAAACTCTTTGAGCTAGTCTGATGAAATTTTGTAAGTAATTTTAACACAAAAATTTTAGATTTTTGTCATAATTTAAATAAGTTTTTTTACAAGAAAATTGTACATCTGATGTCTAAATGCAGAATACAATAATTTCAAAATGGCGTATGGGTAAATAAAATTTGGTACACATATTGACATCTAAAATATTGGTCTATATCGTATTAATAAACCAAATGTGTTAAAGGGTTAATCGTCTGTCGGTTTTTGCTTTCGCATGCATGTAAATGTCATAATTTAAAAATTCATAGATTTAAATAGATAATTTTTTTTTGCTGATTTTGGGACTTGAATTATAGTTCTATGTGAAATTTCAGTTTCTATCATTCTGATAAAGCGTGTCCAAAGTGCATATTTTGATTTCTTTATTCTACAACGAAACGTAAAATTCCGTGTGTTTGTGACTATGAAAATAAAAATCTGAACACTTGTAATGTTCACCGTATTGTCAAAATTTTATAATTTTGTGTGAGAAAAGCAGGATTTTATTACAGAATACGCCAGAAAATTTTGATACCACCACTTCAGCAGGTAAAGGATATGCTGCATTGTTTAGAAGTTTCCTCACTAAATTAAAATAAGGGTTCAATTTGTAATTAAAATTTAATCTTATTTGTAAGTTAATACTTTAATAGTATATAAAAAGTTCGATATATGAAAGTGACAAAAATCTGTCTGGATTATAATTTATCCTTTCTATTGTGTGATTGCAACTAATATAGAAGCTGAGAAATGTTTTTGTAAATATTAGCAACCTTATGGCAAGTTTACATTTTCGATTGTAAGCTAAAATTCTATAATATATGAGTTCCAGAATTTGTTCAAAATTTCAGTGCAAATTACGTATATATATTAAGAATTAATCACTGTTAATAATCAATTTATGTCAACTTTTTGAATATCGATTTCAAACTTTGATTTTGTTGCGGGTATACAGAATTAACAAATAAATATTCGTATTTTAATGATAAGAAAATTTGATTAAACACATTAATAATTTCTAAAAAGAAAAATTTGCAAATAAATATATGTTTCAATTTAAAAAATATTTCTAAAATGTACTTTTTAGAATTATTATATTTATCAATGTATTCGATTTTCGTCTGAGGATAAAATATTTTAGATACTTTCAAAAATATTAGCTCAAAAATTAGTTATGAATTAATTATTAGTTGAAAATTAATGGAATCTGAGTTTCAATTTGATTCTATTAATTTTTAGAAATTAATGGAATTATCTTTATCTATCAGAATTTAGGAAATAAAAACCGGATCCAATGCCAATGATTTTCCAACAACTCTCTACACAGTGTGTTATTTAAAAATGTCTTAATTAAAGCTATTAAATTCACTCTATTGAGATATAAGTTAAAATTAAAAATGCATTCATATTTAAAATAGTTTCTTTATTACAATAATGATTAATGAATAGATATCTTCCAATTTCAAATTCCAATAATAATGAAAGTTCTGAAACTTTTCAAAGCAAATTATTACTCCAATATTCCTGAAAAGGCTGCATATCCTTACTTTGATTAACCTTCTTTATAATTATTCCTTTATAATTAAGAGATTTTCTTTAACTAGAATATAATATCGCAGATTTCTATAGTTTCTTTTCAAAGATTTTGAAGTGCAAATGTACTATTTAAGAAATGTAATCTGAATTACCGGCATATTTTTGTTAATTTTAAAGTGCTTAAATGAATTCGAAGCAGTTATTATTGTAGGTATTGAAAGTATAATTTAATTTTGTCATAAGGAATCTTCATTAGATAAAATATTTCCCAAAAGTGATTTTTAATAGGGCGTTATTTCATGGGCTGATATTTATGGGAGAGACAAATTCTTAAATTCATTCTTAAAATAAATCCATTAATAGAAAAAATCTTTTGCATTTTAGATATGAATTTTAAAATAGTCTTGATAAATTCTTTAATGCTTTGTGTTTTGTTTCAATTTTATGTGTCTATTTTATATTTAAAAAAATACTATAGCTGAATTAAATATTTTAAACTGTTTCATATGAAGCAATGAATTTTTATGGAACAATTCCTGAAATAAAATTCAAAATCTAAAAGTGATATTAAATGTTTTACTGGGAACTTAATTCGATACATTATCTCTTCAAAAATTATTTTTCAAACTATTCTATTAAATGCTTATCTGAAAAATTCATGCAATTTTTTCATTATTATTTACGCCAGCGTAACAGTTTCATTCTTGCATGTCCGATGCTTGCATGAAACGCAAAATTAGCTTTAAGAATTTGAAATCGATCGAGTTCCTTATATTGCAGCGTGTAGTTCTTTTTGCCAGACCAATCATATTAAGGACCTTTCGTAGAATTAATGTCTGATTCATATGAAATCTATGTGGAATAAGAAGATTGAAATATGTACAAATAGCAATTTTTTTCATCGATATTGTAATATATAATAAGAACAAACGAATTAATAAATTCCGATGCATATTTTTAAAATTTCCAAAATATAATGAGAAAACGCATGAAGGGATTAATTGCTAATCTAAATACAGATTTTTACCGTAAAACGGCGGGAGTGATATCTCCGAATTTCTCTCGCATATTCTCCAGTAAATGTCTTATCCATCTTCTTCTGCATAAAATTGTGGGTCCTGGGTAAAATCACGAATACCTTGGATGACAATGGTGAACGATCGTTTCGAAATATAGATTTTTGGAATGAATCTAGCACTTTTGCTGAATCGAATGCAAGAATATGTACTCGATTGACACCAAAATTTGTAATCACAAGATACATTTCGTTGATTTAAATTTATGAAATATTACATCTACATGCGTCCAAAAGTACAGAGGATAGATGGCCAAACGTTTAGTGGATTGAGTTCAAAATTTTATAAACATCTATATTATAGACTTAAACCTATGCGCCAAATTTTATCTGCCGAGATCTTTGTATTTTGTAGTCATCGCTTTCACTTGTGCTCGTACATCTAGACAGACAGATTTTCTTTCAATGGATTTCATTCAACATTTGATAGAAATCTACGAATTTGGTCTTTCATATACCAAATTTCGGTAGTCTAGCTTCAAGCTTTTATTATTTATTTTATTTGAATTATCATGTTCGCCGGCAAATAGACAGACAATGAAACATAACGCCAAAATCATGTTTTTTGGACTTCTTTTTATGTACAGGCGACCACCTCGCCACTACTGAACGTAGCAGTATCGACAGGATTCATGTTTTTCGGACTCCAGGAGGTCTGAAAAGTAGAGATTCTTCGAAATTTCTACGAGTTTTTTTACGATTACATTACGGTCTCAATACTTTGTATACAAGACAGTAAATAATTAAATTATCTTCTGTGGGGATTGTGCCCTCATCGATTTTTAAAAAAAATCTTCCGAGATGTTTACATAATTTTTTTTATGCAAATAACAATTGTTATGAATATCTGAAATCCATAAACATTTTAATTTATATTTAAAAATTTAAATAATTTAAGATATTAGAAAGGCACAATTTTAGAATAATTTTTGTAGAAGAATTATAAGCTAAGTCTAATATATGTAAATAAAGAAATATAAAAATTACTTAAATACAAATATTAACTAAGAATAAATTAACAAATTAATATGTTAAAATAAATATTTAATATATGTAATTTATTGAAATGTGAAATATCATATAAAAATTATAAAATTTGAAAATGCCACATTATTTTGAACAAATTTACTTGACGACAATAAAAACACCTCTTTGTCTCGATTTTACAGGGATGTTTAAGGGGTTTATACATTAAGCCTGTTTTCTGCTCGAAATTGCACTCGGGTATGAAATTAGTGTTCAGAAATAAGGGATATTGCTGAGCTGACGGTATCCCTATATTATACCTTCGTGATGTCTATTTTGATAGCTCTGAAACGAATTTGGTTCTTATACAAAATTATGAATCAATACCGCAAAGATATTGTAGAAATATCATATACTGATTTGGATACAATTGTAATATTCAAGAAATAAATTCCATATTAAAATCCATTAACCGCTGGTGTTGCGTAGACGCAACGGTCAATATAAATAATTATAAAAAAATAACGATTAAACACATTTTTAAATAATTTACAGTTTTATGTTAAAGAATAGCACTACTGACAAATCAGTGAAAAAACTGACTTAAATAAATTATTTTACACCTAATAATCGATGTTTTACTTTAAGTATTTTTTTTGTTCAAAGTTCCAAACTCATTTTTTTTAGAAAAAATAAAAATGAAAAACAAATTGGGATTTGGTTGTAAAATGCATTGGCCAAGGTCACTCCTTATCAGTACATTCCACAAAGCAGGAGTTTCTGTGGGGGAGGAGGGGAAAGTAAAAACAGGTGTTGCTTTCGCGCAACGTCAGCGGAAAGAGGGTAGGCTGTCATCCTTCTTGAAAGATTTCATTTCAGCACTGTGCGTCTTATTGGTAGCAACTTTTTCATCCTCTGTGGTTTAAAATGCGTAGAACAAGATATCTTACGTTAGAAGAAGCTTTGAAAAAAAAATTTCGAACAAAATTCCTATGACGAAGATCTACAGATCGATATTGTTGTCGTATCTCCAGAAACAGCAGATGCTAGTGATGAAGAAAGTAATGAAAATATTTTAAATAATGATAATGAAGTTTTACCTAGATATACTGCAGGGGAAGTTGAAGTTCATGTAAAGAAGAAGTTAAATCATCCCCAAAGTTCTGCTAAAAAAACAAAAACAGAAAAAGGAAGAATTACGATGGACAAGAAAGGAATCAAATGACAGGCCTCAACCAAAAGATGAAGAAAAAGCTTCAATTGATCGTATCAAACAAATCATAGAAGATAAAACTAATGCAGATATTTTAAATCTTTTTTTTTCAATATGAAGAAAACAAAAAGATACTTGTTGTTCGGTGGAACGACAGCTCTGTTGTGACAATAGGTCAACGTTTGGAAAAATTGAACCACTAAAAAAATGTTTCTCGATACTCTAAAAATCAGAAGAAAATATTAGTAGCTAACTAACAACCTCACTGCATTGAGCAATATAATCAGAATATAGGTGATGTAGATTTGTGTGACAATTTTGTTTCCAATTACAGAATTAGGGTTCGTGGCAAAAGATGGTGGTGGCCGATACTTTCAAATTTCATCGATGTTGCACTAACAAATGCTTGGAAAATATCAAGATTTTCTGAAGAAGGAAGTAAAAAGTCACTGCTGTATTTTAGACGAGAGGTTGTGCTTCATCTGCTACAGACGCCCTTGGATAGTGAGATAAATAAGAAAAGATCAGCTACAGGACGTCCGAACAAATTCAGCCTTACAAAACTAATATCCGAAGGACATTTTATTGTTAAGTCTACAGGCAGTAGAAGACTACATTGCAAGTATTGCCACAGCCAAACTATTTATCGCTGCAATGCTTGTGAAATTGCTTTACACCACAATTGTAGTGAAGCATATCATACTTGAAATTTATATCACCTCATTCTTACATAATGCGCTTGTCAACTACATTTATTTGTTAGTTTTTAATAAATTAAAATTTTCAAAGAAGTATTTTGACTATTTTACACCCTTTAATAAGCTCACAAAAATTTCTAGTTTTTAAAACGTGAAGAAAATACGGCGTAGTGCTCGGTGATAACGATCAACATCCGTACTTCTTTTCCTCTGACGTTGCGCCAACGCAACACCCTATATTTTTAAAGGGAAGTGCAATTTCCTTATTTTTACATTAAATTACTATTATAAGTAGCCAAAATAATAACTTGTATTGTTTGCATCGAAAACAAATAATGATTTTGAGTTTTGGCGTTTAATGGGTTAAAGGCAAAAAAAGGTATTTTATTGTTAGAAATAATCCTAAATAGAAGTCATATTCCGACTAATAAGGACTGCCATCTGTAGTTTTGAAAGTAAGCAATGTGATATATCTTAAAATAATTTTTTGAGCTTCAAAATGGAAAGGTTTTTTATTCAGGATTTTTTTTTAAATTAATGTTTTTTTTGTGGCAACAGAATTGAAAAGGGTTAACATGCTAAAAAATTTCATACGTAGGAGAATCATCACTTATCTCATAATTAAGAAATGAGCAGGATAAAAATTTAAATTTTCTTCTTATTAAAAAAAATTGATATAAAATTTACGTTAAAGCAAAATTATAATTCAAAGAAATATGTTAGCATAATAATGATAACATTTTAGTCGTAGTAAAAATAATAATGTTTGATAGCAATAATGTTGTTTTTGCTATTCGCATATCTTGAATTTGAGAAAGAAAGCTAGAGCATAATATTTCTAAATTGAAAAAATTATATTTTTTAATTCTTTTAAAGTGAAACTATCAAAATGGCTTGTTACCCTTAATGCTTAAGACTATATTTGACATTAAAATAAGAAT
>JAPMOR010117042.1:436260-449179 GCA_026543865.1 Argiope aurantia
AAAAATAATTGAGTGACAAAAGAGAGCAATTACAATAGTCTAAAATTCCTTTTTGAAATATAAATAAGTTGATTTAATGAATATTTGTCTCTTTTTATGGTTCTTTGCCTTGTGCCTTTGACTCTTTGCCTTTGTTCTCTTATAATGTAATGCCTTTTTACTATTGGTGCAATTTTAAATAAATAAAATAATAAGCGTCTTAATCGATAAATCTTTTTATGTGATAAAATGAAATAAACTTTTTGCATGAAAATGTATATTCATACATTTTGCATGCAAACAGACATGTAAATTACATGCTATGCATGCAGACATTCATATTAATCATTGCTTCTTTACTTCAGTACATGATTTTTCATGAAGACTTACATCTGAATATTAGACAATAAAGCGCCGGGCAGGAACAAAAGCATTGGATGATTTCGCAGTGTAGAATACACGTGCTTTGAATCTGCTACTGCGATTTTCATTTTTTGGAGACGAGCTTTTATAGTGGAATCTACCGTCATTTCACGAATTTCAACTTTCTAGAAAAGAAAAGAAAAAAAAATATCCAAGAAGGATCTTAGATGTATTTTTTTAAGATACCTTCTTTTTTATTCTGATTTTTGCAAGGTATTTTTTACTTGTTTTCCGAAATAGCTCTGCGTCTACCACAGAGATTCAGTGTATGTATTTGAAATGTTTTGTAAGCTTCCTCAGTTTTCTATCGGCATGCATCTGCCTCGCCATCTGTTCTGCAAAGCTTATATCTAAAATATAAACAGCAGCACAAAAATAGAAATGCATTTCCACGACGAAAGACTCACATCTTAAAGGATGAAAGAAATAAAAATGTCACAGGATTAGAAACTTTTTATATACAAATACAAATTTTTTCGCTATAGAATTTTGAAGAAATTCTTTTATTTTATTAAAAATTTTAGTAAATGAAAACATCACTTTCAATTCTGGTAATAATGGCTGTATGTTGTTAAAGAATCATTGCCATTTTGAATAAAATCGATGGTTGTATCAAATTTTAAATATTAAATCTTTTTGATTATTTAAATGATATAAAGTTTAACCGTATATAGAATAGTCTAGAAAGATTAGATTGCAAATTCTTGATATAAGAGGAAATGATTAGTGCTTTTTATGACTGTATTTGCTTTCCGAAGAGGAAAACTATGATATAATTATAAGAATGACCGGGATATAAATTATTCTTTTATATTAATGATGCAAAGATATTTAGAAATCATGCATTCCTACTCTATTATTGCCGAAATACTGAAAAAATGTTCTGTGAGTATAAAAATCAGTTCTTCATTATATTTCCTTAAGATTTTAATACCTTTTTTAAATGATCTGAAAATAAATATTCGGAAATATTTCGTACTTTCCTTTATTCTGTCAACTGCATGTGCAGTAGACAGAGGATTCTACCTGATCATAAACAAGAGAAGCCTAAATTCCTTTTTATTTAAATGTATCCAATACAGATAAGATGCCTTAAGTATAATCAGGTTTTTCTTTTACATCACAATATAGAAAATATTTTCATGACTATTATAAAAAGTATGCGTAATTTTCAAATAAAGGCATTCGTTTCAAAAAGTTAAAATCCTTTTAGAGAAATAAATTGTATAGTGACAACTTTAGAAAACACTTTATTTTAACTACAGAAAATTTTGACAACAATTCTTTACTAAAAAGTAGATGCTTTCAGGGCTGTATTTTTTCATTTGAGATATTCTTACATTGTAGTGGAAAATTTTCAAAACAACATCAATTCTTGTATTTATTGGATTGATCCTAAATATTTAATTAGTATTTTTACCGATATTAAGATAAAAGAAGATAAATATTAGAAATTTTAAATAACAGTTTTTAATTTTTTGAAGATAAATTTAAATCTTTCGAAGTAATTACTAACGCAATTAACACAGAAAATTACGTTTCAAAGAATATTTTTCATTTCTGAATGTTTTCATAACTTTTATCATTTTGTTTAAATGAATCTTTTGTATCCAGGTTTGTGATTTTTCTCTTTGAAAATTCTAAAATTTCTCTTCCAGCGAAACTTTTATCTTTTTATTAGTCGACTGCCCTATTCTGAAACTTCTTTTGAAGAATGTGATTAAAATCTAAGGAGAAAAAGGAGGCAAGAAACCCTTTTTCGGTTTCAGTATCTTCTCCGTTTAGTCCTAAGGGGACAACTAAAAAAAACTTTTCATGCTATTGCAGTTGACTGAATTCGAAAAATCTATTATAGGAAAAAGATTATATCTGTTTAAATAAACCATTCAGCTGATAACTTGAATTCTCGAGAAAATCTAAATGAGATGTTATTTTACTTGTTACTTCTTTTCTAAATTGCTTAAAACTCCTGATAAATGCATCGAATAAATAAAGAAACCTATGCTATTTAAAAAAATGACATTAGATTCTGCTCTCAAATTTTTCATTCCCAACATTAGTGAAGAAACACATTTTAAGTTATAAAGCTATGTTTTTTTCTCTTGTATATCATTATAACAGAAAATCAAAAATATTTTAAGCTAGCAACACTCTGAAAGAACCAGAATAAATTTAAAGAATGTCTATGATGTAAATGTAGTTTCTTATCATTTATCAAAAATCAAAAAAGCTTTATCAAAAAAGAAATTGATGAAAATATTCATAAGAATATTCTAAATAAAATTATTAACAGCTTTGTAAGTAAATTGTATTATCAAGCAAATTATAATAAAAGTTTGTTAACACATATGCTTTTATTAAAAATTTTTTTCCACAGGTCTATTATATTATATCTATAAAATATTCAAAATAAAAACTGAAAATAATTATATTACACATATTACATTATTAAATTGCATTATACAAATAAAATAATCAAAATAGTAACGGAAAATGATTACTCGAAAAAAACTATATGACACATTTTCAACCAACTGCAAGCTGTTTGACGTATAGAATGGGTAGGAGTAAACAGTTTATAAAATTTAAGAATGAGAATTTTAAATTTTTTATTTGAAGTTTAATTAATTTAAAATTAAACTAGATCTAGGCGTTTTTGGAGATAATTTCAGAAAATAGTATTACACAGAAAGGATTTTAGAACCATCTAAAAATTAAAAAAGATTATAATTTTAGTACAACTTATTTGAATGCATTTTTTCTAGATTTTGCAATTATATATATTTTTTTGCAATTTTAAGTAATATGTTTCCTTTTTTCAATCGATTTAAAATCATTTTCTTTATTTAATCAAATATTTAACCTCATTATTTTCTTATATTGTTGAAAATTGAAGAAAAATTCTGCTTATTATTTTTCAATTGATTGCATGTGATGATTCAGAAAGTAAAATTGCATATCCACAGCAGAAAACCTAGTTTAAAGTTAATAAATTACATTGTTTTAATGTTTACCAAGATAAGATGCTTAAAGATACCTTAAAACGATTAATGTATTTCAGAGCTATGCATCAGATTTTTTATTGGTAAATCACTAAGAACCAATGTTTTGGATGAAGAAGCTGGGAGCTAGAAACAACTAGAAAAAAAGAAAAAAAAATTAAACAAAAAAGGAAATAAATAAACACAGAATTAATAAGCCAAAGCATGGAATTGTAATATATAGTCTCATGTAAAAGTGAAGGATAAATTCTACGATATACATTTCTATGAAACTTTAATACTAAGTTAATCTACAAGATAAAGCGGTTTTGCAAATCATAAAAGAATAATTTCAAAAATTTGTTAAAAATAGGAAAAAAGTCAAACAAAAGCATAATTGACGTCTTTTAAAAGGTGATTTTCGAATTTTAAAACCCTTATTAAAAATTAAAATAATTACATAATATAAATAATTAAATTATTACTAGTGTTATGTCACTTTTGTGACATAATATTTTTAAAATATAAGGCTAAACGTTCTGAATATTTAATAAATTTTCTGAATTTAAATAGCTGACTATAGTTTTTTTTTTAAAGAATACTTTCGTTAAATTTTATCAAGAATATACTAAAATTGCGGATGTGTATAAAGAACATAAGCTCACTGGATTCTGCCTATATTAAGAGAGAAAAAAATAATTAAATTCGTAGATTCAAGAAATACAAAAGCAATTACTTGAAAATATTCGTTTAAACATTTTGCTATAACTACCCGAAATAATGTGATATAATAAAGAATATTAAATTAAAAATAAAAATAAATTTGCATGACAAAATAAATTTTTTTTTGTGTATTAAGTAATAATACTCAATTGTATGTAATAAATTATATTTCCCGAGGGACTAAATTATGTTATCTCAATCATTTTTTTCAAGGAAATTATTAAACATTAAAAAGTCATAGTACAGTTATTTTACTTTTATTTTTTTTATTTGGAATTCATACTGGGTGGATAACTATTGACATTATTACATTGGAAAATAAAAAGGAAATTAATTAATTACTCTTGAAAAGCTGTAATTATATAAAAGTTAATAAAGTTCTACCATTGTTAGAAAATTATTGAAAAAACACATTGATTCTTTCATTAAAATCTTTAAAGCATTTTCAAATTCCTTACAATTGTCCTTATAAACCTATTAGTCTCGATATATGATGGTAGGAAGCAAGGATCACTTTCAAACGACTTATTATTTCAAGTGAACCAATCATACCACTTTCTAGAGGAGGATGAATTTCTGGTTTCTACTATCATAAAAGATTATAAAGCACTCCAGTTTTCAAATCTCTTTTCAATGGAGCAGCTTAAAGTTAGCCACGAATGAAATCGGCTTTTCCATCCTTATTCTATCCCTGTGTTTTAGCTATTAAGGATTAGGATATCCATAGCTGGAAGGAGCAACTACAAAACCACTGAGCTATTTTTATTACCTTGTTCCTAAAATACTGAAAATATGATGCAATTTTTTTCCTCGTTTTTATTTTTAGAAGCATTTATTTCAAAGACATATAAAAATTTTCTTCATGGATGATTTTAGCGCATGATTGGAAAATCTAGGTTTTTCCTGTTTGGAATTTCATGATATTTTTCATGAAAAAAAATTATTCGCCATTATTTTATTATTTTCTGTTTATTTCTGTTATTTTCCGTTTAAAGCATATAGGGGGAGGGGGTTGAGAATGTTCTTATCCGTTTTGTCATCGGAGATTTTGTTGATTTCAGGCGAAAAGAATTTCAATTGTTGAGAAAAAGTCATTTTTATAAACTGAATTAGAAATAATATGAAAAAATGTTTTTGTCAGTTTCTTTAAAGGTTATTTAACGTAGCATTTTTCGGAAACGTAGTTTATTTCAGTTTTAGGATGTTCTTTGAACATTTAAGGAATATTTAAATTATTATTGTCACTCTGATTTATTTTATTCAAAGAGACTTAAGGTATCAATTTTGTACATAAACTTTTAAGTGAATGTTTGACTCATTATTTATTTAAAAAGTGGAAAAATAATGTATTTTTATGTTTTTCAGTGAATGTCATTTCTTTATGAAGACTTGTTTCTGTGAAATATATTAAATAAAATATCTGAACTTGAAGAAAATTTATTATAATAATTTCTGTTTTTATTTTTTAACGAAGATTTTCAAAGAAAACATTTAAATCAAGAATTAATACGAAAAGAAACAACGGAAAAAATACGTAAAAGTAACCAGTAAATTCTGGTAACAAACTAGTAAACAAACCAGTAAATTCTGTATTGAATAATTCTAGGGAACATGATATATTTTTTATCATCTTCTGAGCTGAAATATAGAAAATAGTTTTTAAATCTATTAATGAAAATACAATCATTTCATTGAAGGCAATAACATTTTTTTTTTCTTTTCAGTAACATTTTCTTTCCGTTTTTAATTCTTTAGAACATAAAGTGCTCTGCATGTAGAAGATTTTTTCTTTAAATTAGACTTACTAAAGTTTCAAAAAACATATTTTTCCAAATTTTACATTTTATATTTAAATCCATACACATAGATTTTATTTAATTAAAAATAAAATCATTTAATTAAAAATAAAGTTCCCGAAAGGAATATCGCACAAAAAAGATTTCCTTGCATTTTCAATAATCAAAATTACCTTTTAACGGTACCAATTTCATTTTTTAAATAAACGAAAAAGGCTATAGGTAGAATTTAATGTCAGCAAGATTCAGAAGGAATTATTGAGTTAGAGATATATTTTGAGGACAATTCATGTGAAGAAATTAGCGTGTGAAAGTAGATATCTTGATATGAATACATAATTTCTAATGCAAAAATTTTATACGAGCGCATAAAATCATATTGACCTATAATAAATGGAAAATCTCCCAAACCAAGTGCACCAATTCTACCAAAAGCTGAAAGTAAAACACAGATTTGTAGGAGAAGCACATTTTGTGCTAGTACTTCTACACTGATTTAATGCATTTCATTTCTTCTTTCATATAGTTTACTTTCATGTGTGTCCAAAGTAGTGGAGGGGAAAAAAGAGCATCTCTGACTCCATTTAAAAAGAAAAATTGGTTCCGTTCACTACGAGTTTGAAATCAGCCGTGCAAACTTTAAGTGTTAGCGCATTTATTTGGAAAGGTAGATTTAAGAAATCGGAATCATTCCAGCTTTTCGTGCGTAAATATGGCTTTCAAAGCAAACGATCGGTTTGCATACAAAGCGAATATTCTTTTTGTATTATTTCATTCATGCAAAATGTCAGCCTAACAATGAAAATTTCGAAAAGAAAAGTCAGAAAAAAGAAAGAAAGTAATTTTCCTTTTTTATAAAACAATGTGATTTTCCTTTCTTAATAAATATTTAGGAAATAATCAAAATTAACTGTCAGCTTGTGAAAGAATTCTAGATACGTTTTGGTTTCTTTCTATTTTATCTGAAATTTTTTCTACCGATAATTTTTATCTCCAATAAGGGATTCACCTCTTATATCTTTACAACTAATGGTTGAAAATATTTTTTTATGATAAGTATATACTTACAAATTCTTATTCTGTTTAAGTGAATCTCTATTCAATTCGTTTCAACGTTATATTATAAAGAAAGCCGATAAATCGATACCCTTTTCTTTTAATGAATAACTTGTGATTGAATGCGAAACGAATTTTAATTGCTCTGGAGCTTTCATTGTAGGACAACTATAAAACCGACTGAATTTGTAATTCGAACAACAGAAAATTCCTTTTATAGTCTCATTTTGTTATTTTTGTTGATTTCCTGATTTTTCTTAATTAATTGAAGTGGCGTAGTCATGATAAGAGAACTTAGAAATTTCTGATTTTTTTTACGGTTTGTGACTTTTTAAATATATAACTTAAGTTGAGTGTGAAAAAATAAGTTTTTCTGTTTAGTATTTTCAATTTTGTGCAATAATTTTAAATGGTCATTAAAAAAGAAACAATAATTTAACGAATGTAAAAAAAAATGTAACATAAATAATTATAACTTGGAATTTATGGATTTCCTTTTGCAAATTTAGATGAGATTTAATCCAGGTTATTTCATTAAAAATTTTCTGTCTTAATACTGTTGATATTTCTTGAAACGCATCGACACTGAAGAATTAACAATTGCAACATTATTTTAAAAATCATTTTTAAAATTTGGGATTAATTATTTTTATTTACAATTAAATTAATTGTTTTAAAGTTCATTCATAGATAATTTGTAAAATAGATATGAAGAATTTTAATTAATTATCACTGTAAAAATTATTTGTTACAGGGTGTCCCACCAAGTCTAATATTTATAGATTCGGATAGAATATGTCAAGACGAGTAACAGTCTAAATGGACTATGAAGTTATATTCTTAGCAAAACATGTTATACATCAAAATACTTGTTTTGACGCATTCTATCCAAATTTGTAAATATGAAATGCTGCATAATTTGTGGGACACTCTATATATTCTAATATTTAATCAATGCATGCAACACATACAGCATCATTATGATTTTTCTACAAATGTTTTCTCTATTATAAAATAAAGAATCCAATAAGTAATTAATATAAGAAATATAAAAGAAAGGCACTTTTAAGCTAGTGATTTTAATAAATGGTGATAAATGCACGAAATTCTTGTTTAATTCATTCAATTATAATTGAAAATAAATGATTCATTTCCCATAAAGCTCTCTGTAAAAATCAGTAAATTGTAAATTTTTAAAAATTGCAAGGAAAATTCCAGTATCGCATATAATATTTTCCTTTCTATGGCTTCTTGTTCTATAAGTGTGCCAGTTCTGGTAAACAAATTCTTGAGAACACAATTGATGACTCTCGAGGAAATTACTATCGTCGCGTCCTAATAACGAGACTCTGTTTGATTACCGAACAATTAGTCTTCGCCGTTATTCAGACGGAACGAAGGCAGCCAATCATGTTCATTCCGCATTCTTGATAATAACTAAAGTAACTTTCATCTACTCAGCTCGTTGGGTTCCTAAATTCACGGAATTTTTCTAATTTACATTGCTGGTGAGAAAATTAGGCGTGTAGCTTCAGAACAGTATTCTGGACGAAAGAACTAATTTCTGGCTGCATAGAAGGTATATATGTAAACCGTTTAGCTTGATTACTAGTTACTTTAAAGAATTTCATGCAGTAAAAGCCAGAAATTTAAGAGGGGTGAATACTTTCGTGTATCAATTAATTAGCAATTCATATTTTTTCGATTACTACGTTCACGTGTATCGTTTTGATGTCATTCTTCATTTCCTTTGAAATAAGTTTTTTGTATTTCTTTTTAAAGCTTTTATGTACGCAAAATAGAAAAACAGGATAATAAATAAAAGCCAGAAAAATATTTTTCTTTAGATATTTCTTGAATTTGAATATAACTGATGGCGAATGCTCGAGAAACGAGACATTGTAAACATATTTTGTGAAACAACTATCTGTTTCAGTTGTGTTGTTATTGTTTCCTAAGATACTTGCCAGCTGACGAATTCGTTAGCGATTTTAAGCCAGAAAAGCGTCTCTTGTTTCAGTAGTACCATCTAGGACCAAGAGCACGACTTAGCTTCTGAAGCATTACAACTCTATTTAAGTGACGGACTTCAGTCATGCATTTAATTCACAAATCCACGGATGATGATTTAAACCTGAATAAGAGAGCGATCACCTGTGACCCAGCACTAACAGTGGTATTGACTCCACATGGATGACTTTGAAGCCATGATGCACGGGGAGTTTTCAGCCGGCGAGTTTCCAGCTCACAGCCAGAGGGACGCAAATCCAACGATCTACCAATCAGGCTATCACGGTCCCTTGTTTTGTTGATTCATTCATAAAAATATTGTTTCATAGGAATGCTTTCAAATGTTTATTTCATTTTATATATATATATATAATTTTTGTGAATATTGAAAAAATTGGAAGTGAACAAGTGAAAGAAAAATGCCTAATTGAAAATTAAATGAATACGCCTATTAAGTTAAGAAATCACTTTCATTAAAATAATAATTTCCATCTACTATACAAATATTATCTTTTAAAATAACTAAATAAAATTAAAGTATTTTAAATTAAAGTATTTTAAACCTTTTTTGTCACTACAAAATCGGATTTAATATAAAAAAGATAATATGAAAAAAAAATATTTCGTGTTAAATTAAAGTAAATCTCTTATTAAATGATACAGCAGTTCAAAGAATATATAATATTTTAAAATGTATTAATATTGAAAGAGAACATTTATATGCTTTTTAAGTTATAACAATAATATTTAATCGAATTTAGAATCATTAATGATAAACGCAAATAAAATTATTTATACAATATACAATTATCTTTTTATAATCCCGCTTAAATGGAAAAAATACCTTTATATAACAAAAAATACTTTGTAACTCCAATCTTAATTACTCCATTCTATTTTGTATATTATTTAAAATTGTATGTTATTCAAAAACACTGACAAAATATAGAATATTTCAAAAAAATTAAACTATTTTTAATATGTTTAGTAATTGGCAATTTACTTTTTTCAATAACGAAAGAATCAATTTCTTATCTAACATAAGTTTAAAAGAAAATTGATCTGGATTGAAAATTATAATCTATAATTTTTATGAATTATAATTTGGAAAACTAAATTAATCTAATGGTGTTGTATTACTGCATAAATATGTACTGGAAACTAAATAATATTAGTAATTAAATTTCAAATTTTCTGAAAAATTATTTACTGTTATATAATAGAATTACTGAGGAATAATAAAAAATTACAATAGTTTAAATTACATTTAAAATCTAAAATAAATACGGCTTCTTTAGAGAATATAATAAAATTATATATTTTTTATCCATTGTAATAAAAATGGGGTATGGAAGATTAATAGTTATAGAGCTAATATCAAATTACCTAAATGTGAATCAAGTAAATATAATGACATCTCTTGCTAATTTATTGACTCAATTTGCACAAAATTACAATAATTCGGATAATGATTATGAGCGCAACTTAAATGTCTTCAAAAGCAAAATTTAAAAGCATATTCATTATTGAAAAGATTCTACACACTTACGAAGATTACTTTTCTGCCCATTATATTAAAATACGCACAATTTCGTTGCTATGTACATTAATTATAAATCACATTACTTTCTTAAGAAATAATTCAGTATTTTAGTTAACGTTTAGAAATGTAGTTGTTTAGTTAGCTTGTATAATTAATAGAAACGTAATTGCAGCATTTATTCTGCAGGAGTTCTACGGAGTATTGGAATAACTGAAAAAAGATAAATAAAAATAAATAATTAAAAATTTGATGAAATATTTCTAAAAACCCTTCTATATTTTGCTTGAGATTTTGTCATTTATAGTTAATTAAATATTTTTAATTTTACTAGCAAGACAGGATAAAGTATCAGCTAATTTTTAAAAATGAGACTTCTTGAAAAAATCATTAAAATCCAATCATTTGAATACGATTTAAGAAAAATAAATTCAACATATTTTTTATATAATAAATACTATTATAAAACATATATATTCTTTACAGAAACTGATTTACTTATTAAAAATTAGCCGCCTTTGGCGACCAGCCGGTTCGCCAGTATTACCGCTCGCTACAATTTTCAATTAAATATTTTAAGTAACTGGTCTCTTAAAGGATTCTCAAACAAAACATTTTTAATATTCAAATTTTGATAGTCATACCAAACTTATACTGTTTAGATCGTTTCGTTCAATTTACTATATATATTTTGCTAATTTGTTGTCATTTCCGGCAAAACTTCAACTTTAATTTAAAATGTAAATGATGAAATGGCGATTAATATTAAGATATTTTTTTAATAAAACCAAGAATTTTATTTTATTTATCATCTTTATTGTTATTTATTAATTATTATGATTATTGAATGTGAGTATTGCAAACAGAAGAGCTCGGTATTTAAGTCTTATGTTAACTACAAAATATTTTTCATAATTTATGTAATATCTCAAACAATAATTCAACAAAAATTTCTGAGATTCAGCATAAAATTCAGTTTTTAGTTTTGCTTTCAAAAGGATTGAAATGAAATCAATAATAATATTTTGTTCTTGCCTCTAAATATATTTCAAAAATTATGAAGTCTAAATTTAATACAGTAAGGTATCATATTCTGATAAATATTCTGGACACACCAAATTTTAAATAAATGAATAAATGTTTCTATTTTCCACGATCAACTAAGACTTATTTATGAAGTTTTAAATGCTAAAAATTTAGAAAAACTCAACATTTTCATAATCTTAGGCCAATTAATCTTGAGAAACTTGCGCGCTGATTGGCGTATTTTCGTAGAAACGATCGACGGAAAATCTAAAATTATACTTTTTTTTATTGAATAGTGATATTCAAATTTTCATAAATCAGTCAGTTTAAGTGATTGGAAATTAACTCTTAAAAGTCAGTGATTTAGTTAATTGGAAATTAACTCTATGACCACCATAAAATTTGTGCTTTCTCTTGTGGTGTATGCATTCTCCTTAATATCCACTCGAATAAAACATGACATACAACAGTACTACATAGAACAAACACATCAAAAGTAAACATAACATTTCAATAGTTGCCAAAAACAAAAGAGAGAAAAATGCAATTAATAAGCAGACGATATTTAGAAAAGTACAGATATTTAGACTGGAAAATGAAATTATCTGAAATTAAAAACACGCGCAGACGATATTTACAAAAGTAAAAATATTCAAACTTGAAAAGGAAAATATATGAGTTATTCCATCAATAAATGCCATAAGTTTGTTTATATCTTCATTATTTTATGAGTCATTAAACATCAAAATGGGTCCCGGACTAAATAAAAACCCTGTATAGAGAGTGTAAAATATCATAAAATAATTTTTCTTGAATTTATTTTTTAGAAAAAATAATATTTCATATTTGTTTCATTTTCTACAGACACGTGCCAAAAATTATATTTTTGCAGATTTCATTTCCAAAAAGATTTAATTTATTTTTAATTGGAGCTTTAATCAATGTGATCACTTTGAAAAAAGCTTATTTTTTCCCATGAAGGCGAAACGTGCTTAATTTTAATTTTTATTTTTTACGAAAAAAATTATTGAAAAACATAGTTAAAATATTTATTTAAAAATTCATTAAAAATAGAAATTTAATTTTAAAATTAAAACATTATTATCATTTAAAAGATAAATTTTTGATCTTTAACTTCATGTAAAAATCTTTTTTGTGCGGTAATATTTTCGGAAGTTATAGCAGAAACACTTCAAAATTTCGCTTAATTTTTAAATAAATAAAATTCTAGTTAAAAATTAGAAAAAATAACCCCCAGGTGCACATTCCCGGTCTCCAAGGTATATACGTGCTAAATTTGGTAGCTGTAGGTTGAATGGTCTGGCCTGTAGAGCGCCAACACACACACACACACACACACACACACACACACACACACACACACA
>JAPMOR010117042.1:449189-484429 GCA_026543865.1 Argiope aurantia
AAAAAAAAAAAAACCTACAAATCACAAAATTATTTATTATTTGTTTATTAGCAGTGTTAAAAATAAAATACAAGAAAAATACAAAATATTAACAAAATTGTAAAGAGAACAACCGATCATATATTACAGCAAAATTATGAAAATATAAACACAATAGAGACTTTTAAAAGAACATAATAATATAAAATAATGTTCAAACAGATATAGTAAATATTAATCATGCTAATCAAAACAGTATTAACTACAAATTAAATCACGCATTTAAGTATCATTCCAAAAATTTCAAGGAGCAATCTTTTTTGAAAGAGTGATTTGCAATGGTAAAAAAATTCGGGGTCGAGATTATAAAATTCAATGTAGAATTTTTTTTTCGGTAAACAATAATAACTAACTCCCTTTTTAAATAAAAAATATTTAAAAAAATACTAAATAACATAAAATTAACATCTTCATTCCCTTCAGTATTATTTTTCTACTGTAAATGTTGCATATCAATGCAAACTTTTTAAAAAAGTAAAAAATTTTGTAAATGATTCTTGTAATTAGTCAGAATAAAGTAAAATCTCAATTAATTAATTTTTTTATTCCAAAACAAATAAAAAGAAAAATATAATTGAAGCTCATCAAAAATAGATTGAATCTGGGAAATTAATTTATTAACGTCTAGATTCCAATAACTTTTATTTTTCAATGCCAAAATGTTTAAGAAAGGTATTTTAATTTCTTTTTAATAAATGAGCTTGAATACATATATCATGAATCAAACAGAATTAATGAGACAACTTCTTAGAACAGCTGATTAATTTTTAAATTTTTATTCTAAAATCAAGCATTACTGCTGCATCTAATAGTCATTTATTGAAAATTGATAACAATTTTTCTTTTCAATCCTTTTTCCCGGTATAACATTTTTAAAAATTTCTTTTATTGATGAATAGAATCTAAACTAAAAAAATCTCACAAAGTACAGTTTGATTGAATAAATTTACTTTGACAATAACTTCATTATAATTTTTAATTTTAATATAACAAATGCATGAAACAAAGTAATGCTTTTATACAAAAATTAATTGAAGTAGTAAGAAAAAAAAAATTTTTTTATAACAATTTTTGTATTTATAGTTTGTTGGATATGTTATTTGAATAAGAGGGTAATTATTTTTTGTTATCTTTTTATATACGTCTTTTCCTTTCAAGAACTTTCATACAGCTATCAATGTATAATATACTAATATTTCATGATTAAAAATAGTTCTTTTTATAGGAAGGCAGAATAATAGTAAGAAAAAAACATATTAAAGAAACAATAGTAATAAAAAAATTTTAAAAATGTTTAAAATAACCTGTACTTTAGAGTTAATCCTTATTGTGACACCAAATTAATTTGATGAACATGATGTATAAACAGTAGTTCACTAGTTCAATTTATGGAAGTAGGATAGAGAATAAATATGAAAAGTCATCAAAATGTCTAGTCATACTTGGATAATTTATTTTGTTTAGAAACCAAAGAAACTAATGAAAATTCTCAAATATGCATACGAACCATCATTCAAAGTCTTCTTTTCGATACAAGAAGGGAATTAAACGCAGGAAAACAGTATGTATTTAAAAAAAGGAGCAAACTATGTTAAGCGTGATATATAACAAATTGTATCACATAAGCCGTTAATACTTAACAGGTTTAAAACAAGTTTATTAAATATAATATCACAATAAATAGATAAAATATAAGCATAATAAAATAACACTGCTTTTATATTTACCATGATATGATGCTCTTAAAAATGCATTTTTAAAGAATTCATATACATTAGAGTTATGCACGAAATGTATATTCTAAATGGAAAAGAACAAATATTCCGGAACAAATATTCCGGAGACACCAAAAATGTTAAAAAAAGAAAAAGAAAACACAAATGTAAATAAATACAAAAATAATAAGCTATAGCATGAATCTATATAACATATAGTCTCATCGAAAAATGAATAATAAATTATCCTACATGCATTACTATGAAACTTTGATATGAAATTAATTATTATGATAAAACGTTTTTGCAAATCGTAAGAAAAAAAATAATAATTCAAAAATTTGTTAACATGAAGAAACATTTATGCAATAGTTAAATTGATGTCATTAAATAGGTGATTTTTGAATTTAAAAAACACTTATTAAAAATGAAAAAAATTGCATAATATAAATAATTAGGTTATTGCTAATATTGTGTTCCTTTTGTAACATAATATTTTTGAAAGATAAGGCTGAAGGATGCAATAATTTTTAAAAATATTTAATTAGCTTCCTGAATCAAAAAACTTTATTATGCATTTTCTGATTTTTTTGGAGAAACTGTCTGTTAAATTTCACCGTGAGTGCACACAAAATATGGATGTGTATAAGGAACACAGCACACGATTCGGTATTATACTTAGAGAGAGAAACAAATTATTAGTTTTATAAATACAAGAAATACCAAAGCAGCTATTTGAAAATTTTCGTTTAAAGTTATTACTATAACGACCCGGAATGAAGTGATATAATTAATAACGTTAAAATTAAAAATAAAAGTAAATCTGCATTACAAAAACATTCTTATACGAACTATATTAGATAATATGTATTAAATACCAAATTGCATCTAATAAATTATACTTTCCGAGGAATGCAATTATTTTTGTTCAAGTTTTTCAGGAAAGCTAATAAACATTTAACAAATCATAATAATTTAGTACAGATATTTTACTTTTATTTTTTTTATTTAATATTCATACCAGCGTGGGAGAAGAATTCATTTTGGCGTTATTAAAATGGAAATTAGTTAATAAACCTTGAAAAGCGGGGAGGGTGCAGAAATTAATAAAGTTATTTATTAATTTCTGCATTGAAATATTACATTGAAATTATTGAAACACATTGATGCTTTGATTAAAATTTTTAAAAGCATTCCCATATTCCTTAAAATTGTCTTGTTAAACCTATTAGATTCGATGTTTGAAGATAGGAAATAGAGATAACTTCCAAATGACTTGTTATTTCAAGTGAATCAATCATACCACTAGTGGAAGAATTTCTGGTTACAACTATCATAAAAGATTGCAAAGCCCTCTGTATTTCAAATCTCTTTTCAATTGAGTATCAAAAAATTCGCCATGAATGAAATCGTTTTTTTTCTTATTCTTCCTCTGTGTTTTAGCCATAAAGGATTAGGTTTTCTACAGTTGGAGGGAGCAACTACAAGACCGCTGAGATATTTTTATTACCTCGTTCTTAAAATGCTGAAATACTAATGCAATTTTTTCTGCTGTCTTATTTTTAGAAACATTTATTTCAAAGATATATAAAATTTTTCTTCATGGATGATTTCAAGGAATGATTGGAAAATCTAGATACTTCCTGTTTGGAATTTCATTATATTTTCCAAAAAACAATCGTTTTATATTTTCTATTGTTTTATAGTTTTTTTATTTTGCAGGGGAGCAAAGTCGCATAAAGGAAAAGTTAAAATTGTTCTTATCTATTTATATTTGAAGATTTAGGGTATTTCGGACGAAAATGTTTTTCAGTTGATGAGAATATATCATTTTTATATATTGAATTAGAGAAAAGGGAAAGCCTATTTGACGTAGCAGTTTTCAGAAACGTAGTTTATTTCAGTTTCAGGCAGTTGTTTGCGCTTTCTATTAAGGTTTAAATTATTGTTGTCAATTTGATTCATTTCATTCAAAGAGAATTAAGATATCAATTTTTTACATAAATTTTTAACTTAATGTTTGACTCATTCTTTATTCAAAAAGTTGAATAATAATGTTTTTTTATGTTTTTCAGTGAATGCCATTTCTTTACGAAGACTTGTTTCCGAGAAATATATTAAATAAAATATCTGAAACTTGAAGAAAATTCATTATAATAATTTCTGTTTTTATTTTTTTAACATAGTTTTTCTAAGAAAACATTTAAATCAAGAATTAATACGAAACGAAACAACGAAAAAAAATACGTAAAAGTAAACTCACTTAACAAACCAGTAAATTCTGTGCTGAATAATTATAGGGAACATGATATTTTTTTTTCATTTTCTGAGCTGGAATCTAGAAAATAATTTTTAAATCAATTAATCTAAATACAAATTTTATTTAAGGCTATCACAATTTTTTTTCTTTTCACTAGGATTTTCTTTTTGTTTTTAATTGCTTAAAACATAAAGTGCTCTGCATTATTGTAGAAGATTTTTCCTATCCATTAGACTTTCTGAAGTTTCAAAAAATATATTTCTTTCAAACTTTACATTTTATATTTATATTTATAGACATAAATTTTATTTAATTAAAAATAAAATCATAGTTCTGAAATCAACATCGCACAAAAAGAATTTCCATGAATTTTCAACAATTAAAAATTACCTTTTAATGGTACCAGTTTCAATTTCGCGCATATTTTAAATAACAGAATAAGGCTATCGGTAGTAATTTAACGTCAGCAAGATTCAAGAGGAATTATTTAGGAAGAGGTATATTTTGAGGGCAGTTCATGCGAACTTATTTGACCTTGTATGCAATTAGATGTCTTGATAGCAATACATATTTTCCAATGCAAAACTTCTTTGTTGCAGGAAACAAAGAACGAATAAAATGATATTGACCTATAATAAATGGAAAACCTCCCAAACCAAATCTAGCGAAAGTTGAAGTAAAACACAGATTTGTTGGAGAAACCCATATTGTGCTAACACTTCTACGATGATTTATTGCTTTTCATTTCTCCTTTCATATAGTGTAATTTCATGTGTGTCCAAAGTAGGGGAGGAGAAAAAAGACAATTTCTGACTCAATTTAAAAAGAAAAATTGGTTCCGTTCACTACGAGTCTGAAATCAGTCGTGCAAAGTATAAAGTGTTAAAGCCTTCATTTGGAGAGGTAGATTTAAGAAATCGGAATCATTCCAATTTTTCGTCTGTAAATATGGCTTTCAAAACAAAACGATCGGTTTGCATATAAAGGGAATATTCTTTTTATTTTACTTAATTCATGCAAAATGTAAGCCTAACAATGAAAATTTCGAAAAGTTAGAAAAACCTTTTGTTTCTTTCTATTTTATCTGAAATTTTTTCTGCCGATAATTTTTATCTGCAATGAGGTATTCACATCTTATATCTTTATGACTGATGGTTGGAAATATTTTTTTATGATAGGTATATACTTATAAATTATTATTCAGTTTAAGTCAATCTCTATTCAATTCGTTTCAACGTTATATTATGAAGAAAGTCGATAAATCGATACCCTTTTCTTTTGATGAAAAACTTCAACTTCAATGCGAACGCATTTTAATAGCTCTAGTGATTTCATTGTAGGACAGCAATAAAAACTGATTAAATTTGAAATTCTAACAACAGAACAATCATTTTATAGTCTCACCTTGTTATATTTGTTGATTTCCTGTTTTCTCTTGATGAAATTAAGTGATGTAGTTATGATAAGAGAACTTAGAAATTTCCGAATTTTTTTTTATTGTTTGTGACTTTTAAATGTATAACTTAATTTGATTGTGAAAATTATCATTTTCTGTTTAGCCTTTTCAATTCTTATGAAATAATTTTAAATGATGATTAAAAAAGCAACTATGATTTAACGAATGTAAAAAATGTAACATAAATAATTATTATTTGGAATTTATGGATTACATTCTGAAAATTCAGATGAGACATAACAAAGTTTATTACATTGAATATTTTATGTCTTAATACTGTTGATATTTACCGAAACGCATTGACACTGAAGAATTAATATAACTGAATAATTTGAGATATTCATATCTTATAACATTATGTTAAACATCATTAATAAAACTTGGGATTAATTATTTTTTATAATAAAATCAATTGTTTTTTAATTTCATTCATGTATAATTTGTAAAATAGATATAAAGAATTTCTTATTATCACTGTACAAAATATTTGTTACAGGGTGTCCCACCAGGTATGCAGCGTCTAATATTTACAGATTCGGATAGAATTTGTCAAGAAGAGTATTTTGATATATTTGTAACAGTCTAAACGGAGTATGAAGTTATATTCTTAGCAAAACACGTTATACATCAAAATTCTTGTTTTGACGCATTCTATCCAAATTTGTAAATATAAATTGCTTCATAATTTGTGGGCCAACCTTTATATTCTAATATTTAATCAAAGTATGCAAAACATACAGCATCATTATGATTTTGCTACAAATGTTTTCGCTATTATAAAATAAAGAATCCAATAAATTAATAATATAAGAAACATAAAAGAAAGGCACTTGGAAGCTAGGGCTTTTAATGAATGGAATTCAAGGAATTTTGTTTCTCTCCGACACAATCATAATTGAAATTAAGCGATTCATTTTTCATAAAATTCTTGACAAAAATATGAAATATATTTACAAATCTTTAAAAATTACAAAAAAAATATATTTCCGATACCTTTTATAATATTTACATTTCCAAACTGTTGTTCAATAAATGTGCCAGTTCTGGTAAATAAATTTTTGAGAACACAATAGATGATACTCGAGAAAATAACTATCGTCGCATCCTAATAACGAGACTCTGTTTGATGACCGAACAACTTATCTTCGCCATTATTCAGACGGAACGTATCAGTAAGGCAGCCAATCAAGTTCACTTTGCATTCTTGATAATAATTAAAGTATCTTTCATCATCTTGGGTTCCTAACTTCACGGAATTTCTCTAATTTATATTGCTGGTGAGAAAATTACGCGTGTAGCTTCAGATCACTGTTTTGGAAGAAAGGATTAATATCCAAGCAGCATAGAAGGCAAATATTTTCACTGTTTGGTTTGATTCCTAGTTACTCTAAGGAATTTGACGCAATAAAAACCAGAAAATTAAGAGGGGCGATTACTTTTGTGCATCAACTAATTAGCTCATCATATTTCTTCGATTACTAAGGTCACTTGTTTCGTTTTGCAGTCATTCTTCGTTTCCTTTGGAAAAAGTGTTTTTTAAATTTTTATGTACGCAAAATAGAAAAAAAGAATGAAAAATGAAAACCAGAAACATATGTTTCTTTAGATATTTCTTGAAATGGAATAAAACTGATGACGAATACTTGGGAAACGAAACATTGTAGATATATTCTGTGAAGCAAATATCTGTTTCATTTATGTTGTTATTGCTATTTCTTAAGGTACTAGTCATAGAGAAGTCCTCTGATGAATTCAACCGCGACTTTAAGTGCCACCTAGGATCAAAAGCACGATTTAGCTACTCATGTGCCACAACCCTTTTTTACGGGACGGACATCATTCATGTATTTCATTCACTCATCCACAGATCGTAATCAAAGTCCTACCAATGGTATCGTCTCGACATGGAAGGCGTTGAGGATATGAAATAATTATACGTGCACCGGTAACCGCGTACACTGGGAATCTTCGGCCGGCGGGGTTCGAACTCGGAACCAAACGGACACAAGACTAACGACCTAACAACCAGGTTATCATGGCACCTTGTTTTATTCATTCAATCATGAAAATATTGGTTTATAGGATTGTTTTCCTATGTTTATTTCATTATATAAATATACATTTTATATATCATTTTTGTGTAATAACATTGATATACAATATTGAAAAATTGTAAGTGAACAATGAAAGAAAAATGCATAATTGAAAATTAAATGAATACACTTATTAAGTCGAGAAATCATTTTCATTAAAACAATAATTTACATTAGCTATACTAATAATTATCTTGTTAAATAACTAAATAAAATTAAAATACTTTAACCCTTTTTTAATCGGAGCATAATCGGATTTAATATAAAAAGATAATATGAAAAAAACATTTCGTGTTAAATGAAAGTAAATCTTTCATTAAATGATACAGCAGTTGAAAGAATATATAATATTTTATGATGTACTAATATTGAAAGAGAACATACATATACTTTTTAAGTTTTAACAATAATATTTAATCGAATTTAGAATCGTTAAGGATAAACTAAAAGTAAAATTATTAATAAAAAATTAATTAATAATTATAATAATTAATAAAATATTAATTAATAAAATATTAAAAGTAAAATTATTAGTAAAATTATTAATAAAATTATAAATAAAATTACTGAGGAATAATAAAAAATTGCAATGATTGAAATCACGCTTAAAATCTAAAATAAATATTGCTTCTGTAGGGTTTTTAATAAAATTTTATATTTTTTATCCATTGTAATAAAAATGGGGTATGGAAGATTAATAGTTAAAGAGCTAATATCAGATTACCTAAATTTGAATCAAGTAAGTAAAATAACATCTTCTGCCAATTTATTGACGGTATTTGTACGAAATTACTATAATTAGGATAATGATTATGAGTGCAACTTAAATGTCTTCAAAAGCAAAATTTAAAAACATATTCATTCTTGAAAAGGCTCTACACACTTATGAAGATTACTTTTCTGTCCATTACATTAAAATACGCACTATATCGTTGCTATGTACATTAATTATAAAGCAAATTACTTTCTTAAGAAATATCTGAGTATTTTAGTTAACGTTTAGAATTTTAGATGTTTAGTTAGCTTGTATAATGAATACAAGAGTAATCACAGCATGCAATTTGGCGGAGTTCTACGGTGTTTTTGAATAACTAATAAAAAAGGAATAAAAATGAATAATTAAAAATCTTGATGCAAAATTTCTAGAAACTATTCTATATTTGGCATGAGATTACGAATTTTTTGTCATTTATAGTAAATTAAATATTTTTAATTTTACTAAGATAAGATAAAAGTATTAACTAATTTTGAAAAATGAGGTTTCTTTAAAAAGTCATTAAAATACAATCATTTGAAATAAGCTTTAAGAAACATTCAACATTTTATATAATTAATAATATTATAAAAACATATATATTCTTTACAGAAACTGAATTATTTATTAATAATATACAACAGTTTTATGTCATAACGAGCCTAACGACCTAACAACCAGGCTATCATGGCCTCTTGCTTTATTTATTCAATCATGAAAATATTGATTTATAGGAACGTTTTCAAATGTTTATATCATTATATAAATATACATTTTATTTATCATTTTTGTGTAATAACATTGATATACAATATTTAAAAATTGTAAGTGAACAATAAAAGAAAAATGCATAATTGAAAATTAAATGAATACGCCTATTAAGTTGAGAAATCACTTTCATTAAAATATCAATTTCCGTTAACTATACAAATATTATCATTTTAAATAACTAAATAAAATTAAAAGACTTTAAGCCTTTTTATGTCCATGCATAATCGGATTTAATATAAAAAGATGATATGAAAAAATATTTCGTGTTAAATGAAAATAAATCTCTCATTAAATGATACAATGATACATCATTTCAAAGAATATATAATATTTTATGATGTATTAACATTGAAAGAGAACATACATATACTTTTTAAGTTTTAACAATAATATTTAATCGAATTTAGAATTGTTAAGGATAAACTAAAAGTAAAATTATTAATAAAATATTCAATTATCTTTTTATAATCGCTCTTAAATGAAAATACACACACACACACACACACACACACACACACACACACATATACACAGTAAGTAGAATGACATCTCCTGCCAATTTATTGACGGAATTGGCACAAAATTACTATAATTAGGATAAAGATTTTGAGCTCAACTTAAATGTCTTCAAAAGCAAAATTTATAGCATATTCATTCTTGAAAAGGCTCTACACGCTTATGAAGATTACTTTTCTGCCCATTACATTAAAATACGCACAATATCGTTGCTAAGTACATTAATTATAAGGCATATTACTTTCTTAAGAAATAACTCAGTATTTCAGTTAAAGTTTAGGAATTAGTTGTTTAGTTAGCTTGTATAATTGATACAAGAGTATTCACAGCCTTTATTTTGCAGAGAGTTTTCCGTTTGATTTTAATAATTAAAAAAAAGAATAAAAATAAATAATAAAAAAATTGATAAAATATTTATAGAAATTATTCTATATTTTGCTTAATATTACAAATTTCTGTCATTTATGGTTAATTAAATTTTTTGAAATTCACATTTAAATTAGGATAAAAATTTGAACTACCATTTTAAAGTAAGTTTCCCTGGAAAATCATTTGTTTCTAATTATTTGAAATGTGATTTAAAAACAATTCATTCAGCACATTTTTTATAATAAATAATAAGTAAATAATTTTTTAAGAGAATACACATATTCTTTACGAAAACGCAACTAATTATTAATAACATACAAAACGTTTAAGGTATGAAGTGTCATAAAATTCATTTTCATTAGCAAAAGAACAGTGAACCGCTTCCATGCAGTATTTATCAATTATTAGAATGTGTGCCATATTATTATATTTTCCTTAATTGGTTATTAAGTTTTTAAAATTTGACAGTTTGTATGTTTTAGCCATGGATATAACTATTTTTATTACGGACTATAGATTTATATTATGTGCATATTTTTGCAGTTTTAAATTCTTCGAGCAGCCGACAGATAAATGAATATTATTTGCTATATAGCTTACCAGAAGCTACAAAAAATTAAATACAACAAAAATGCAAAATGAAAAAATAATTGTAAAGAAAATAACCAATAATATATTACAACACTATTATGAAAACATAAACGCAGTACAGCCTTATAACAGAACGTATAAAATAATATTTAAGCAAATAAAACACATATTAACCATCTAATCAAAATAGTATTGACTATAAATTAAAATCATTTAAGAATCTTACCAAAAGTGTCATGAAGCAATCTTTTTTGAATTATAGATTTTCAATGGTAAATTTTTTCGGAACAGAGATAATAAAATTCAATCTAAAATTTTTTTCCAAATAAACAAAAACATCTTCTTCCCATTTTTTAAAATAAATTATTAAAAAAAATAGTAAATGCATATAAAAATAATATTTTCAAATATTTCAATATTGTTTGTCGACAATAGTTCTTCCACATCAAATGCAGCGATCATGCAAACCTAAAAAATAAAAACAACAATATTTATGGAATTAGTCTGCATGATTCATGGAATTAGTATGTATAAAGAAAAATCTTAATTCAGTTATTTTGTATTCCGAAGCAAATAAAAGATGAATTTAATTAAGGTGCTCCAAAAATAGATTGAAAAATTCGGGCCGTTAATTTATTAATGTCTTGAAACCAAACATTTTTATTCATCAATGCCGCAATGTTTGATATAAAGATATTTTAACTTCTTTTTAATAAATGAGCTTAAATGCATATATCATGAATCAAACGGAGTTAATAAGATAGAATCTTAGAAATGTTGGTTAATTTTCCAAGTTTGGGCAACAGTTATTCTAAAATGATGTATTACTTCTGGATCTAATTATTCAAAATGGATCGACTTTTTGATTTTTGATTTTTTTCGCAGGGTATTTTGTTTTATTTTTTATTAATAAATGTGTTCTTAATTGATAAATTTTACAAAGAAAATTTTGATTGAATAATTTTTTTTTCGGTAATGATAATTTTATTATTAATGTTCCATTATAATTATAACAAATGCGTGAACCAATGTAGAGATTTTATTGAAAATCCATTTTCAATAACTCAAATTTTGTATCACAATATTTTGTATTTATAGTTTAGTGGATAACTTGGTTAAATAATACGATAATTATTTTCAGTTTTTTTAATCTGATGCTTTTGTCTTTTAATAAAAATTATTCAGCTCTCAGTAAATAATACATAAATATTTCGTGAATAAAAATGTTTCTTATTATTGGAGGAAAGATTTTGATTTTTAATGAAACAATAATAATGAAAAACCTCTTCAAATTGTAAAAGCTCTTACTCTATAATTAATCCTTATTGCGACACCAAACTTTATGGAAATGATGTATATACAGATGTTCATTTGTCCAGTTTATGCAAGCATGATAGAAATCAAGCATGAAGTGACATCTAAACGTCTAATAAAGCTTGGATAAATTATTCTGTTTAGAAACGAAATAAATTAATTAAAATTCTCAAATATTCGTACAAAAAATCATTCTCCATCTTCATTTTTTTAAGGTCAGAAGTGAAATGAGTGCTCAAAAAAACAGCATGTTTTCACAAAAAGGCAATGGTATGTTTTCGCAGCAGTAGTACGTGACTATAACAAATAATAGTCCAATCATTCATTAATAAATATATTAATCAGAATTTAAAACCTTTTTATTAAAGATAATATCTTCATTCATTTCTTAAGGGAAAATTCTTATAGCTTTGCGGCTTTCAGAGAAAATAAATAAAAATTATTAATGGCATAATTTAAAGTTCAATGTGAAACAAAAGTGAAAGGATTCAAGGGTTTGTTTAAAACAAAATTAAAGTCTTAAGACTGTTTGAATTAAAAACATATTTTTAATTTCATTACTTAATTCAGATATCAATCAATGATACTGAATGAGAAAACTCCCTACATTGACATTCTAAGCACCTGCAATAAAAAAATCTGACATAAATGTATGAATATTAAAAGAATTCAATATAAAAAAAGTCACGTGATACGCCGTAATACGAGCAAAGTTTGCTTCCACAAATAATGCAGGAAAAAAGGAACTGATTTTTAAAAACAAAAGATTTTACAAAGAGAAACAACGAAGATTCGATAATATTTTGTCTACAATGTTATTTCAAAGAATTCGGATGACATTCTAATAAAAAAAAAGAAATTGGAATCCAACGAATTCTTTTGTGTACTCTATAGGGAAACCTATTTAGTCTGGAAATAAGAGAAAGTAAAGCTAAGGGAAAAGAGCTCAGTATTTTAAAAGAATATCTTAAAAAGTGATTTGATTGAAATATTCTGAATTAACATGCATCTTTGCTTATCATTTAATTCTTTTTGCTCAATGTTCTAAAGTTAATAAATCCATATTAAAGGCATTTGAATAATCCAGTTGAACACTTTCAGGCGACATGAGTTTTGTTTCATTGTGTTATACGAGTATATATATATATATATATATATATATAACTAATTATCAGGACTTTCCAATAATTTCGAAACTTCTTAATTCTGTTTAGAATAAAACAGAATTAAGAAGTTTATTCTAAAGTTTATTTCAATTGCTTATACATTTTATCTATATAGCAACTTCTATGACATAAAATAATATATCAATACAAATATATCAAATTTTATGGCAGATCCTATTTGAATTTCCAGAATACTTTTAATTTTATCGAAACAAAAGAATTTTTCTTGTTGTGTTTCCCGTACCTTACATGATCAATAAAAAATCTTAATCATTTAATACCAGATGAATTCGTTTTAAATTGTTTCTTTTAATTTATTTCGCAATAAAAATCTGTCAAATTACTTAAAATTTTAAAACTCGATTTTGAGTTAAAAATAAGATTGTTTGCAAAGTACTTTTCGCAGATGTTAAATTTACGCAACTAAATTGATTTTAGACTTCTCACCAATCGTGCCTCAATTTCAGTATCAAGTGTCAAAATACATTTTTGCTAATAGTTAATATTATATCCTCGCAGTCTTTATTTATGATTCGAAATAATCCAAAGATTTAACTTACAGAACTTTATCTAGTTCGACATTTTAAATAAATAAGTTCTAAATACACCATTAACCCTCATAACTAATATTAACTCATTGGACCAAGAAATCATTCATACTGATGCTTATCACTGAGTATTTCTTATAAGTCTAACGCATACAAATTTAATTAGTTAATTCAATGACAAAGAGTGGTTTGTTTTCAGCTGCAGTTCATGTAATCTGAAACAAATACTTTTGTTTTAATCATGATTTCATAACAACAATAAACTGATTTAGACATTTGATTAAATGCTAAACATATTTAGTAAATGTGATTTTTAAATTTTTCATGAAAAACATTTTATTGATATAACCTAAGAGATCTGAGATTTGTTTAGCAAATGAATGTAGCCATAAAATATATTTTTGAACCACAGTTAAATATATATATAAATCACTGTACTAATAAAATATCTGTACGAATCACTAATAAATATTTATATATATCTCTGCTAAATATAGAAAATGGGATTTTTCTATTTTTCATAGGAAATATTTTACTTATATAACCTAAGAGATCTGAGATTTGTTTGGTAAATGTTGTTGCCATAAGATATATATTTTAATCACTACTATATATCGATATAATCACTACTAAATATCTGCGCAAATCACAAACACATATTTGTATATATCACTATTGAATATCTCTGATAATGAAATATTTCCGTCGCTTTTTCTTAGACATAACTTGTTCCCATTAATAAAAAGAATGAATATCTTTTATTCACCAGTAAACAAATAGACTACCTGATGCAGTAAGCTAACATCCTGCAAGGCTATCAAAACACAGTAGATGAAGCATGATCTTTTTTATAGCTGAAAGAAAGCATTATCAGCACTGATGGTAGGTGACCAATTAAAAGAGATAACATAAAACTGATGTCGAGTACCGTCACACGAAGATGGCGTAGTAATCTTTTACAAATTAGAGACTTCCTTTCATTCACAATCTCATTTATCTTGCATTATAAAAAGCCATGTTTAGTATAAAAAAATATTATCCTTGTATGTCCTTATCATTGTTCGCAAAGAGTTAATTTTGTAAAATCTAATCTTTAATTAAACTCATTTTTAATATATTTATTTTTAGAAATATTGCGTAAGTAGATACGAAATGCTACCAGCGTTTTTTTAATAGAAATTTGTAAATGCATTCAGATTTTAATTAAATCATTTACTGCTAAAGGAAATAAAATAGAATTTGTAACAAATATAAACAAATACTTTCCATCTAATATGATTTTTAATTTGAACTCAATTAAAAAATCAATTTTTAAATTCAAGGTTTTTGCATCTAAATCCATTCTTGTTCTTTTCCATGCGTCTATTTGTATAAAATAGTCCGGAGAAGTATTTAATCATATAAGTGAATGGAATTAAAATTTTTTTATAAAACCCAAGAAGTCTCAAACAGCCTACTTGTTGTAGCAGTTTTATTATTTTCTTTGATGAGACATTTTATGAATTATTAAGAATAGGTTAATAAAACAGAATTTTGGAACAAACGAACTCAAGTAAAAAGAAGATATATAAATGCGCAAACTAATGAGAAAAGAAAATGCTCCTGAGGCATTTATTTAATATGCATTAAAATGCGCTTTATTATTATTCTTGTATTTGTGTCAACTTTTATTTTCGAGCAAATAAATAGCAGAATGCATGGTTACCGAAATGAATTTTTTATGGAAATGCTGTCCTAATCAGATATTTTAGATTATACGTAAATATTGTTATTAACAGAAAAATATTTCATTAAAAATCGTACCAATTCACTTCGTTGTGGGTGTATGGTGTAAAACAGTGAGGAGACCTCAATAAAAAAAACGACGTTTATTAATACGAAGACAAGAATACGCAAACAACAAAACACAGCTGAGGCGTACACTAATAATACACAACAGTCCACAAGTAGTAATCGATAGCAAACGACAACCACAGCACAATAAGGGGGAAGAAAGAACTCAGCAGGATAAGGGAATCTACGTAGTTGTTTTCTACGATCTCTCCAAACGTCTGCTATTCTCCACTGCCTCCACGCTTTAGCTGCACTAAATTTCTGACTCACTGACCACTTTAATACGACTCGATACGACTGGTCACTTCACACACGTCTCACTGCTGCTTCAATATTTATCTCCGAAATTTGGCGCAGAGTACTGATTCACAATCCACTATTAGCTTGAGCTCTACTCAACGTTTGGCTTCACAACGTCCAACTAATTCGCAGTCGACTTGTTTTGTGACTCTATACTACTCACTTCTGCTTGGACTGCCGGCCTTTTAAAGAGCAGGGCAGAGAAGTTTCTCGAACTATCTTGCCTAACTGGGTTCCTAGTTGTCCTATCGCCGAAATTCTTGAAGATTCTAGTAGCACCCATATTGTCGCCAAAATCACCAAATTCATCTCCATAGTTCGGGGGTCACTAATCCGGTATCCGATGAGCATCCAATAGAGCTGATCGTAAAACGTTCTTTCCTACGATGGAACTAATTGTGCTGAGAAACAACATTACAGATTCGAAACAATACAACGAAAAACAATGACAATATAACGATACATATTTTGTTTGACAGCATTTTGGATCGCAGAAGAAAGTCTTCGTCTTGCCAAAATGCCAATATGTATTGAATGCAAAGGTTGCAGCAGTTATAAACCAGTGTTTCTTTGTTATAATCTAGATGCCAATGGCCTGTAGTAACACAATATGATGATATATATCCTGTTTGGCAGCATCTTTAGGTAGCAGAAGGAAGCCTTTGTCTTGTTAAAACGCCAGTATGTTTTGAATGCAAAGGTTTCAACAGTAATAAACTAGTGTTTCTTTGTTACACACTATAAGCCAATGGCCTATTATAATATAGAAGTCTTTATAAAAGAAATATAAATCTTTGTTTATGGAAAATTTAGATAATTTTTAATATATAATTTATTTTTATTCGTTATTTTGAATTCTGAACTATCTATAAAAATTTGATTTATATCTTTCATTTGCTACATTATAAATAAATAGAATGGATACAATTTAAACTCTTTTATAAAAAATACTTATTGCATTATTCATATAATTATAACGGTAAAATGTATTTAGCAAACCTTTTAATGATAAAAAAATAAATCTGAAAAAAGCATTAAATAAATAAATTAAAAAGCCATATACATCCTATAATTATAAATACCATTTTCCAATCATCCATAATATTTTCATAAATTGAATTGAATTACAAATTATACATTCGAACGTAAGTTTTTACTTTGTAAAAACAATCAATATCTCTAAAAATGAGCCTTTAAGGACATTTTGCATCAAACTGCATAAAAGAACTTTAAGAGTTAAAAAAATTTCTTAAAGTATTTCTGGAAAAATTCTCAAATTTTACGCTTTTGTCTTCTTATTTTGATAGTTTTCACTTCAGGTATCTTTTTCTCCAAAATTTTTTTTTTTTTTTTGCATGACATTTAAAAGAAAAATAAAGAACTTAAGAGTAATTTTTCATATAAATATTTCCTTAACTTAAATAGCGATCTTTGGAAAATTGTCTTTTCACCTTTTCCTTTGCATATTTTTTTACGATTACGTATTTGTTCTGAGAACTGGTATGAAATTTTTTATTGTCTTGCCTGAATTATGTATATTCATTTTATTTACAACAAACACAAGAATTTAATGCTTATAATACGCAGAATATTGTTCGCAGAAAATTGTATGCGCCTCAGAATATTGTTATGACACTGTACCCCACTTAGAATATAGAGTTTCAATTTAAAAATATTTGTACATTTTTTTTTATTAGAGATTTGTACATTTGTACCAGTAACTTTTACATTTTTTAAATCTCCAGATGATCGATGCTTTTATTTTTGCCTCTTAAAAGTAGTTTACTCTTCATTCCTTTACGGCAACGTTAATAAGATTTATAATGAAAAAAAATTTTTTTTTGTAAATATTAACATTATTTATTATGCTAAAATTTGTTAAAAGATATATATTTGGTCATTTTTCTTTCTAAGGGTTTTAAATACTGCAAATCAAATATCAATAACACGAATTTATTTTATTTAAGGTTTACTTGAATGGAATATTATTTTTTTCTATTTGATCTTTGTTTATCTGATCAATAAATCAGATAAACAAAGGTGTGGAATTGAAGCCAATACACTTTTCTTATTTAACAAATCTATGTAGTTCAAAACAGTAATTATCAGTAATTATATTTTAAAACGATATTATTGAATACATTTCTAGATTCATTCGTTTTAAGGTTATGTAAATACATTTGGCAACATATACCAGTAATAAGTTTAAATGCTCAAATGTTTTTACTGTGTTTAAAATTAAATTTATAATTAAAATTTAAAAATATTAAAAACATTTCTCTTAAAGAAATCTAAAGGAGCAGGATTTACTTTTGAAAATTTAAATTTTAGAATGGAAATTTAAGGAACTTTTGAAAACATGTTTTCTTCGACAACTTGAAGAAACAAAAGATTTAACTTCTTTACAATTACAACAAATTTACTGAAACAATGACACTTTTTTTTTCCACAAATTATAACTGAGCGAGTTCGAATAATTAAAAAAATCTGAAATTTTTCACTGATGATCTGTAATCTTCAGGATACATAATTTTTAAATGATAAATTTAAAAAAAGAAAGAAATATAATCACATAATAATATAATGCAATTTTCTTTGATTTACATCAATTAATAAAATGTTGAATAGTATTAAAGCTTTCAAAGCGGCAGTCTATTAAAGTCAAATTAAAGTAAAGGAAACGCTTTTAATCATTAAAGAATGCTTATTTAAAGAAATAAATTTTTCTTTCGGAAACAATGGCAAATGTTCCAAGAAAGCTTTCATTTTTTGAAATTAAAAAATAATTAATTTATTTTAATAAAATATTTGATGAAGAACAATTCACTAAAAAACCGACTGTTAATGATGCAAAAGTAATTCAATGTTTTAATTGTTAGATGATTAAATATGATAAACAATATTTAAAAAATGTCTTAAAAGGTTTAATATTCGATAAAAATAACTATTAATTTATACTTCTATATAGAATTTTAATACAATTTCCCATCTTTATTTTACTATAGCTGAGTTCTTAGGCTATTGAAATTGTTGCATTGAAAGTGCATATTTTCCCCTATATAATAAAAAGTATTCATTTGTACTTTACTAAGTCTTGTTGATTGAACTGACAGAAAAGATATTTTCTATAAAGCTTCATAACTATATTTATTTAAATATGAGATGAAAAATTCTTTAAAATGAATCTACTGATTTAGTAAGGTCATTGTTTAGCAAGTACTCTGCAAACCTTTTCCATGCTAAAAATAAATGAGTATTTGTATCGAAAATAAGTTGGATTTTTCTAGAAAAAAAAAAACCGAGCTATCAAAATTCTATTTTTGGCAAGGAAAAAAAAAAATTTCTTCAGAAGTAAAACTTATCGAATTTTTACCTTTAGTCTGAAGTTCTGTTATCATTATTGTGTGCAAGCTTCATTTTCATAATTCTTGAAACTTCAGAAATTCGTTAAATTAAAAAAAAAGGTTAAGGCGAAATTATTTATCTTTCAGATTTTGCTTAGCTTTTCTTACAAAAGAAGAAGCACGTCTATAAAGAAGTGGCGAGTAAATAAGTGTCTGTACGGAAAAGTAATAAAAAACTTTTGTCATTTAGAAAGTTGCTTTATCTTTTTTTTTCGTATGTTTCAATGAAAATTTAAACAAGGATCGTCTATGAATAAGAAAATTCTCCCGAAATATTTCTAATCATAAAATTATTGATTATTTTAAAACTTTCTTCAACACATGGGATTTTTAAAACTATTCATAATTTCCAATAAATTGGTAACATTAAGCATATTTTTTAGCATTAGCTAAAGGTGCAAAGAATGTATATCCTAGTCGAAAATAAATGGCTTTTTTCATTGATAGATTCAAGTTTTTTATTTTAAAAGGGCGATTTTTATTTAAAACTTCAAAATTTTTCAATATAAAACGAATTCAGAAAATAATTTGATAGTTATTTTTAATCTATTTAATTTTTTTTGCTAAGAGATTTGAGAGATCAGATAGTTTGACGAGTAAATTTGTTGTGTTTAATTTTGCTTATATCTCGTATAGACAACTTTAAATTTCGTATTCTACAGATTACGTATATTTAAGCATCAGATAATTATAGCAATTAAAGCTTGATTAATAATCTCTCTTCCTGCACTTTATATTGAGCATTAATTTTCATAATGAAGTCCATCGTAATGAGACAAAAATGTAAATAACCTTCTAATTCATCTTTTAATAGTGATATGTATTTCATTGCCCTTCGGATTTCATTTTCTGACTTCGTATGTCTGTTTTGCAGAAAAAAGAATCGTCTCATCATTCAAAGGTAGAAAGAAAAATCAAGCTATCAAAATATTCGATGGAATATTGGGGATAGTTGGTATTTTATTACAATAATCAACTGTATTATTGTGAATCGAAAATAATAATAATTTTTTTTCAATAACAGGGTAAAAAATCTGCAAAAGTAAAAGTTAAATTTCATCGTTAAAATGATATTTCTTGAAAATATTTTACAAGTATATTAATAATATACTTGCAAAACGTATAAAGTATATTAATAATTTCAGGAATTATGGCGAAAAAAATGACGAAAATGTGGGTTAATATTTTAATTGATCTAAATTTTAAATAAATAGCTAAGGGATTTATTAGTACATTTGTGCCAAATTTGGTGGCTATAGGTCGAATCATCGGCCTATAAGAAGCTGACAGACAGAAAAAATACATTCACACATTTTCCTTAATTAACAGAAAAGATGTCTTTGAAATACTCATCAAGAGATATTTGAAAAAATAACTTGATTTGAATTTCCATTTAAAAACGCTATATCTTATTTTTAAATTTAGGAACTGAAAATCTTGATTCAATGTAATTAATGACTAAAAATTTAAAATTATACTTTGAGGAAATTCTTAATAAAGCTTTTTATAGCATCTGTCCAATCCGAATTCTTTTCAAATACTTTACTAAAGAGCAAAAAAAAAAAAAAAAATAAAAAATGATGTTTGATATCCATTATATAAAAGAAAAGTCTAGAATCCATAGGAATATTTAAATTTTTTTTAATAAAAATGTTTTGGAATATCTATTAATTAATAGAAAAGAATTATTTAAACACTTTTCTTCAAGAATATAAAATAATTGATGAATTTTCAGATATGCTTAAATTATTTGAAGAAAAGAAAATATATTTCCATAAAAAAACTACCCAAAGTGCATTCCTGGACGAGAGGCAGTGATTGAAAATCTTTAAATTCCTGGAATTATTAATTATTAGTAAAGGAATCAGTAGAAATAAACTTTTAAGAAACAAAATTGTTATAATATAAGCTTTTTTTTCACAAAAAATGAAATATAAAAATTTAAAATGAAATGGTGTCTCAGTCATGCATTTTTTTCTTTTTGCAATCAAAAGCATTATTTTATGTTCGATCAAAAATGTATTCTTTTAAAATTAAAAATACTCAAGATTATCAAAGTTTCAAAACATCTGTATGATGAGAGGGAATTTCGTATTAATGGTGTTGAAAAGTATATCTATCTTTGAAAGATTTTAAATTATTTTTCAAAAACATAGAAGCAGTTTTCTTAAAATATATTAATGTGGCTTAAAAAATTCTATATAAAGTTTCTAAAGCTATAAATCAGGGTTCAGTTCAAATACTCAAAACGCATTTTCAGAATCATCAGTTCTTTTCATACATGCTATCCAACAAAAGTTATTGGAAGATAAATCAAAATTCATAACAATTTTTTAGCAGAGAGAAATGTGAAGAGATGGTTGTTGAAAGAACTAAGATGTGAAGAGAAAAGATGGATTACCATTGGGATGAGAAATTCGTAAAAGAATGAAAAGGCGAAAAATAGGATGATAATACATCATACAGAAGGTTATCATCTTTTGCTAAGAATTAGATTTATAAATTTTTATATCTTTTAAGTTTTTTTGGAAACCCAAAAATTAATATTGGTCATATATCGATGATGGCTATCTTCTAAAGTAATATGAGTCAGTAATCAATATATTTTTTGGCACATGATGTTTTAAGTGATATTGAAATTCATTCAGGCTTATATAAAAGTGCTACATGCAATTGCTCATTAATAGGCTAAAATAGAAAAAAAAATTGATTAAAATGAATTTTCAGATTCTTTTCAAAATATAGTGAAAACAGAGGCAGTCGTCTCTTCAAAACTTTATTGCGCACTTTCTAATATAAGTTTAACACACTCCCTCTTTGCATAAAATTATGGAATATAAGTGAGACTACCACTTTCCCTTGCAGGGATTGGTGAACAAAAGATACGGAGTCCTGACTTTTAGCGTGGATCTAACATTTTTACTGAATATTTATGTGATTCTTAGCGATCCTTTTTGGAGATTATTCCCTGGTATGCGATTAATGTACAATAAAGTTGAATTTCTGCTTTAAACGGTTTTGTTGTTGTTTCTTATGGCACTTGCCACGGGCAAGCCCGCTGTTACGAAGACAGCGATTTTAAGCCGGAGCGGGAGCGTCTCTTGTTTTTATAGTAGCGCCAACTAGGGCCAAGAGTACGACTCTGATACTCACGCACCACTCATTCGCTTGCACAATTCCTTTTTACAGGAGGTCACATTTACACATCTCACAGATAGAACAACGAAAGAACAAACCATGCCCAAACCGGAACCCCCAGATCACGGTAAAGACGCTCTACCTCTATGCCAGGACGTCGGTTTAAACGGTTTTTAAATCACCAATCGAAAGAAAGATTTTACAATGAATTAAAATTGTGTTTACGTGATAACTTACCAAATTTTATTGATTATGTTTCGATTTTGATTTCATTGAATAAGATTTAGAATTAACGCGATCGTATTCATGCTGAATTATTGATAAACAGATGGCCCACTCTTCGCCGGATTTTGTTCAAAACTTGATTCGAATCTATATTCTTGATGTTAAATCTGTGAATCCGATGTAATTCATCTATCTATCTTCGTTTTGTAGTTAACTGACATTCGAACAGCCGAACTGACAGACTTTCTCTAAATGGATTTCATTCAGAATTTGAAAGTAATCTACAAATCTGGTATAAAAATAGTCACATTTCACCCGCCTATTTCAAAACATTTTTATGTTATTACATTCACACAAACAGAAAAATAGACAATCCGATATAATTTCTAAAATTTATTTACTCGTTAAAATATATATTCGTTAAATTCAGAAAAAAAGGAAATTTTCGTTAAAATTTCGATTAAATTTTTTTTTGAAGATTAAAATATTTTAACCATTTTCGTATTTAAAAAAGTAAAAAAAATTATATATTTTTCTTTTACTATGGAAAATTGACCACAGTTTAATATTGAATGGAACAATTTCCTTTATACTCAGATCAAAATTAGTTTATGTGGACAAAATAAAAAAATATGAATTTTTAATGTTAATTGTTTTAGATGCATAATAATTTTATTTTCTACACAAAATAGTAGAATGAAGAGGAAACTGAATTTATAAACGCAACATGTTTAATCAAGAAGCTTGATATCTGCAAAAAAGTTTGAAAACTGAAACTAAGCAAAGCCTTTATTTACCTTAAAGATAAAAGAATGACAAGAACGTTGATTAAATATAGAAAGGAATAAAATAATAAGATAATATCATGATTTAACATATATTAAAAACTTTTTAACTTATTAAAAATTATAATCCCGTTTCAAAGAAATAAATTAAAATTTTTTAAAATTTAAATTTATAACAAAATACTAAAAGCAAATTTATAAGAATGCTGTACAGGAGAAGATAGTATATAGCCATATAAATCATTTAATTCTAATTATATGAAGATGTCATTGTTGAATTTAAAGTTGGAGTTGTAATAATCTCAGAAAGGAGTAAAGGAAAACAGAAAAGTGAAACAATTGTACAGTAGTTACACGTTTGTACTGTACAAAATCTCTATAAAAGCATGATTATTAAAGTAAATGAAAAGATATTCTAAAATTTTGTAAAACCACTATTTTAGTTACAGTTTAGATTAACTTTCATGTCATTCATTTTAATATGGTAGTATTGGATTTAAAGAACGGAAAAAAAGTCTGCCTTTTTAAGAAATTTTTCTTGCGAAAGCATTTCACAAATCTTTAACACTAGTTTTTAACAGAATTCTTTTGCAAAGCTTTGATATAATTAGTCTCGACAATCAAATTAGTTCTACAATTTATGCCTTATTGGAACTTTAGTTCAATTTTCCTATGCAAAAAAAGTTCAAACGATTAATGGATTCTTAACAAATGTGAACATTATAATCGTCTGAATTCTTTTCTTTTATAGAAACATGTGATTAATATTCCACGTTTTTAAATATATACAAATTTCATGCTGTAATTCACCATCTAAGTGCCTTTTTGAAATAAAAGAAAAGTATCATTACAAATTTTACCCACATTAAGTGCAGTCATCGTGCTCATCATCAAATTTTCATTTCATTCTATTACAGAAAACAACTTATAGATATTGGAAATAGCAAAGTATCGCTTTCCGGCTAATTTAAAATGTTCTGTTTGGAATATAGTCAGCAAAAAAGGCCTTGAAAGTTTTACATGTGTGCAATGTAATTTTATAAATCAGAATACCACTCTCACTGGTTTTATTAAGAATCAAAAGAATGAAACTATTTCACAGCTGGCGTGAAGCTATATTTCTTTTAGTAGCTCAATTTACCATTCTAAAACATATAGTGTCCATTAGCGCAAAATAATCAATAACATTGTCTGCAGGATATTGTATGATATTTAGAATTTTAACATTTTGTGCTTATAGGACATTGATGAATGCAATAAATGATGACATGAATGCAAATGGTGTTAAAGTCTGAGCAAAAAATGTGATTAGTTGTGCGGGCATTCTTTACTAAGAGTTCTAAATTTGCAAAAGCCTTATAAAACAGATTTTGAATAAGCTTTTCTTCATACCATTCTTATTTATTGAAGAGATATTATCAAACAGGCTTTGAATAAATCTTTCTTAATACCATTTCCATTTACTGTATACTACAAAGCTTTGAACAAAATTTATACATAAGAAATCTATCTAGTAACTTAAATTCATGAGAATTCATTATTTTCAAGACATTATTTGCCAGATAAAAAAAAATCGTGCACACGTGAACTAAATCTGCCAAAAGGTGGACAATCTGGCGGCCTGCACATTCGTATACATGTACAAGCATTAACTCATACACTCAGTGATTTAAATCAATGAAATTTGGTATATTATCTTGTAACTGCAACCGTAGTTCCGTGTCAAATTTTTATTACAGTCAGTCGGAGAAAAGGCTAAAAAACACATATTTGTACGAGAGACTCATTAGATATGTTAGATTCACACCAAATTCTATATTTTGTAGTTATTATTCTCAAATGTCATGTAAAGCATTACCCAGGGTACACAATTTTATTTAATAAAATGCGAGAAAGTTTGGGAAATGCTATTCTCGCTGGTTCTTTTAATATTTGGGTGCGTACGAAAAAGAAAAGTTCCTTACACGCAGGTCTTCTGTTTGATTCCCAGAGTATTATTAATTCAGAACCAAAAAAATGAAATTAATTTAATCATAGGAAGTGACATTAATTTAGCCATGATATATTCTCTTTTTATCCATTATTAAAAATATTCTAAATATCCTTTTGCATTTTATATTTAAAATGTTTATCATTTAAATTTTTATTATAAAATTTTTATATAATATATTTTATTTACATTTTTAAAATTTTACAAAGGGGCTCGAAATTAGATTATTTTGAAAATTTTTAATCTTTCTTCAGGAGGATTTATTGATTTTTTCCCTTATTTCTAATCTTCTCTAATTATTTCATCTTATAAAATTTAATTTTGTTTAAACTTACAAACATCTATTTTGTTAATTTTTGAATAATTATACCGGCAACGAAAAAAAAAATATTATCCTGCAAATCGAATTAAGCAGGAATTCTGTATTTTAACTCTATTAATTTATTTTCTAAATAAAAGCTATACATTGTGCACAAAGAAACACAATGTTATAAGCAAAAATATAAGAAAAGCTGAAGTTTTTTTCATGGATAATTCCTAATTTGACAAATCAAATACTTCTTAATTAGTTAAAATTAATGGTACGCTTGCCAAACTGTCCTCAAAATTAAATTTTACATCAAAGCTATATATATACCTATATACCTGCAAATATATGCCTAGAAATAGATATTACAAATATGTCTATTTCTTATCTAAGTATGAATTTCTGTTTTGAAATATTTTTATACAGATAGTTTTCTTAATTTGACTTTTGTTGACAAAAAATAAAGATCTTCAAACAATAATTTAATAATATTTTAAAGATTGAATAGAAGACTGTGTCTAGCAGAATTCTCTCACACAGTTACACGCAAATACTCATGATATGTATATTTTATTTAAGCTAAAATATGCTGATATTTATTATTAAGCCCATGAGATTCATTTAACAACTAAGCAAACTTTATATTTCAATGAAGATTTAAATTTCTGTGAAACTTCATCAGAAAAATTTTGATAATTTTTGATGATTGATATTGATACAAATTTGTAATGTTGTTTCCCAAGATGGTTAGTTCAATCACTGGAAAGACCATTTTACGATCAGCTCTGTTGGATGCTACTCGGATACCGCGAAAACAGTGATCCCAGAGCTTGGCGATCATTTGGTGACTTGGCAACGAATTTGATGACTTTGGCAATAAAAAAGACAATATGGAAATCTTCAAGAATTTTGGTGATTGAGCCAATAGGAACCTAGATATGCCTGATTGTTCCGAACCTTCTCTTTCCGGCTCCGGGAACTATAAAATGCTTTATTTGGGAAGTCAATATTTTTTGCTACCTGCTTCTCCTTTTATTTATCCCTAAAATATTTTTTCTAGCTTTTTCATCACATAAAAATCGTCTTTGATTCTATTCTTAAAATTAAATTTAAAAATATAATCTTCCTATTAAATTTCAACCGTATTCTTTGAATTAAATGTATGAAGTTCTAAAGAAAGAACTTTTATATAAACTCTTAAATAGTATACTGTTTAATAGTTAAGAGAACTTTACGCTAAGTTAATATTCGATTCTATGTCTAAAAATAAACTTACCAAAGTTTCAATGACTCTGCAAGCTAAGGCATTTGCAATTTTCCAGAAGAAGCAATAGCAATTTATGCTAGGAAACACTTTTGTTTATTAAGCTTTCGCACCTCAAACTGTAGAAATACTCGACATTTATCCTATAATCACAATGCTTTCAGAATTATAAGTGAATTTGGAATTATAATCACTCATATTCCATTACATAACATTTAAGCAACAAGATTTCCTCTCTACTTCCTTTCATTAAAATCTGAATTCCAATGCTATGTATTCAAATGCTTTCATTCAACTCTCCCTTCAACCTTCGCCTCAAGACAGCTTCTGTCTTTTCTACAGATTCTTGCTGTCATCAATCTGCATTCCGTTTAAAATTTACATGCAGTCTGACATGTCACTCTAGGGCATTTTCTCTCTGCAATTGATCTGCCATTCTTTCAGCATGTTTCCAATGCCATATCTTTTATTCTTATATTCCAAAAGTGTTTGTTTCCAAACTTTTCACAGTTACAGATTTACAATAAGAACCAAGCTACTCTTTGGAAATATAATTAAACGTTACATTTTTCTTTTATTCATGTGTTGGCGCAGGATAAGATGGAAAGAGGACATTGAAATAATGAAAGTAGATTATAAAGAACAATAAAAATGTTTTTTATGAACAACATTTAGCCAAATGTAATATTCTAATTGTAATATTAAACGCTACAAAACAAAATACAATAAGAAAAATAATTAACAATTGCGAAAAATAATACAGAAATTTAATATGTATATTATCATGCGATGACAATCAATAAATAAACAATAACATTTCATCATTCACAACCTGAATAATAAAGGAAAATACAATCGTATGTTATTGTATGTTAATCGTATGTTACCACATTATAAATGGTATCTAAGAAAACAAATGCAGTAAAAAATTCAGTTATTGTAAACTTTGGCAACAAAACTGATAAACTGATATACTATGTGCTGTGCAAATATACAACACTTGTTCTCAAACTGACAACAAATATTTAGCATCAATAAAGATTTAAATATGTAATTAATAATAATGATTCTCATATACAAAACAGGAGAAAGATTCAACTGAAATATTTAAAAAAAATCAGAATAATTAAAAAATAGTTTCTAGTTTTGACGCTTATTAGAAATTAGGTTTCTTGATTTTACACAAATATAAAATTTGTAGTTTTCCAACGAGAAAGAAATTCCAAATTTAATGATTCTAATTAAAATAATTAACATTTTTGAAATGATTTTATGGTGCTAACTTTTACTTGTGATAATCCATTTCTGTGACAAATTTTTTCTCGACGTGTCAAATGATGTGGCTAACAAACGAAAAAAATGGGCATACACACATAAACACCCACAAACATACATACTGATAGGTTCAAGCAGAAATTTGATTAATCTTACTGACCATAACATAACTAAGATAAAATTTAAATATAAAGAGACATTAACAAATTGCTTTTTGAGAGGCAAATTTTTTTAAGAAAGAGCAACAAAATTTTAATATATGTTTCAATTTATTACGATATCTGGGTAAAAGTAAAGTTCGTTAAACAAATTAATGAATAAATTCAAAGGGAAGCAAAGGAAATGGATTTACAAACAAAACGCTGCTTCCGTTTTCTTTAAAGCAAAGAAAAAGAAAATCTGATTTATAAATCAAATTGTTTTACAAAGACGAAAATATTATTAATTGAGAAAGATAAGAACTAATTTTTTTTCATTTCAAACATCACAAGTTGAATTTCAATAATCAATTAAGTGTAACTATTATTTCTTTTATGGCAACAAATTTCAAATTTATTTCACAGAATTTCGCTTATGCGTTTAACGTTTACACAATGGAAATATAAAGAACATATGGGTACGGCGTTTAAAATGAAATTCTTGTTTGTTTTCAGATTTCAGACTTTTTGAAATAACTATCCTAGTTTTATTTTAAAATTAGATAAGAAGATAAGGTATATTTATAATGATGAAAAAATTATTCGAAACGGGTATTTTTAATATTATGAGAGGTTTATAATGTTTTTTAGAATTAAAAGGCATTGAATGTATTATAAGAATTCTTTTACTAATGATTGTGTTTTTCTTCAGGATATTTTTTGTACATGAAAAAAAATATCCATTTTCTTAAAAGGACAACAAATTTCTGTTGAGTCTGATTCTTGTCTACAGACATAAATAAGAATTTCAGAGACAGAAAGAAATAAAATTACAGAAAATTACATTTGTCTGGAAACTTTGTAAAGGAATTATTTGATTGGTATATACAGAAAATAAATTCCATTCTGAGAGAAAACAGATTTCCAAATTGTAAGACCAACAAAAGTTTACTGCAAAACTATAAACCGAATATTGTTTTCACTTCGAATGTATCATTGAATATTTGACATGGATGATTTATTCTGAGTTCAAGAACATGTATTAGTGAGATGAATAAAATTAATTAAACAGAAATCATGTTCGTGCTCTATATTTCTTAAAAATATCTTAATAATCAAATAATTACAAAAATTAGTGTCAAATGATTACACATCCTTTCATTCCCATTTCTCATACATCCTCTCTGAATCATTTAAGGAAAAAAAAATACGAAAGTATGTTTTATTGATATTGCTAGAAAAAACTTTTTATTACTCCTGTATTAAAACTTGAAAACTGAAATTTATAAACTAATATTTTGATGTTGTTGAATAATTTAATATGTCTGCTATACTGCAGTATTATTAATAAGATTTTTTAATGTGTAATGTTTTCTTTCATACAACGCCTTTTCATTAAAAAACTCCCTGAAAAATAGAGTACATTATTTTGTTTAAATCATGAAATAATTTTTCAGATATATTCTCGAAGTAAATAACTAATTTTATAGAAATAAGGAGACAGTGATACTCCATGTTTAAAAATTAATTTTTATGTCTGTATATCAGTAAAATATAATTGTTACTTTCAAATGGCTTAGTTAAGATTTTTTAAGAAATTTATGCTAAAATGCATATGAGTAGTTCAGCGTGCGACGCAAAAACAATGTCTGACATTTTATACCAAATGTATCAATGATTAAGTGAGTGGCACCACTTAAAAATTCAACTATCTAAAAAGAATAAACTTCTTTCAGCTTCACGACAAATTCTGTTCGAAATACTTAATTTTCAACTTAATCGATTTTCTAAAATTTGAAAATCACATGGTTTGTTTGATGAGTTACAATTTTGAATACTTGACTGTAACACAACAGTATCAATAATGCAAAAATTGCAATTTTTGAATTTTCATTCAACTATAAAACATATTTTATAGTAATATATTTAATTCCATAGCAATATCTTAATAATTTATTCTAATTTTATGTTCTTTAATTAAAAATTAATTGCAATGGTAAATTAAACAATTCGCAATATTATACTGATTATTGTTTGATGTTTCTTATTTGTTTTTTATACAATATTTGTTTGATGAGTTAAAATTTTGAATACTTGACTGTAACACAACAGTATCAATAATGCAAAAATTGCAGTTTTTCAATTTTCATTCAACTATAAATCATATTCTATAGTAATATATTTAATTCCATAGCAATATCTTAATAATTTATTTTAATTTTATGTTCTTTAATTAAAAATTAATTGCAATCGTAAATTAAACAATTCTAAATATTATACTTAATATTCATTAATATTGTAAATTGCTTAATCTGCAATATGACCTCTTTTATAAAAAAGATAGTTTGGACGATATTCATATATAACGCATCTGGTTAATCGCTGATGTTTTTATATTTCCGTTACTTTTTCTCAATAGAAAAAAAGTATTGAATATCCAATAAGATGATATGTATAATTTATTTCTGGTATAAAAATCCAATTACATTTTTTATATTAAAAAGTCATAATACAAACAGTCGCAGTCGATAAAAAATGCTAAATAAATTCAAAATTTCATGAAATAGTTGTCCTATAAATATCTTTCAAAATATTAAGCTTTATAAATCTCACTTATTGTTCTTTGAATCTCAAAGATGCAACTAAATTGCTTGTGAATTATTTGATTCGAAATTTTTTATCCTTTACGAGTTTTAGCCAAATCCTTGCTAGTTCGAGAAGAATAATTCAAAGAGTTTTTATTTTCTTTAAAATTCTGTCTGGACTTTTTCTTTTTTAGTTTTGCTTCTCTTTTATTGTTGTAAGGAGGATTATTAGAAAGAAATTACCATTTGAACTAGTCTTTTATGTGAATACATTCTGCAAAATTTACGGGGAATAAATTCAGTCATTCTTTATCGATATGCTTGTAAAGTAAATGGAAAAGGTTCCAAAACAAGTTTATCCAGTTGTAAAATATTTCCACTATTTATGACTTTGCGATAAAAATTTCACGTCTTTTCAATACAATTCTTAAGTTTCTGAATAACTTGTACTTTTTAGACTGATACATCTGTTTTCACTATTCGTATTTATTTTGTTTTTATTTTCTCGTAAACGAAAATATACAGAAATGAAGTGCTGTAATAGACAAAAAAGATTCAAAGTCGAGATTTGATGGATTTTCACGTTTCAGTTCTTCCTGAATTCGAAAAACATATTTTTAGAATTTTGTTTGTCCATCCATGAATACGATAACTGAAACGAACTTTGAGCTAAGTAAAGGAAATTTTGAGATACGAGCTTTAATTTAACTATGTGCATTTCTATCAAATTTTAAATGAAATCCATTCTGAGAAACATAAATTAATACGATGATCATGAGACGAAGATTGCTGGATGGACAGAATTTGGTACATATATTTAACAGCTAATGATATGTATCGAATTTGGAGCCAAATTCATCAAAGGTTAGATTGTCTATCGGTCTGTACTTTCATAAACATGTAATCACGATAAACTTCGAGGAAGTGTACATACTTTGGTGCCATCCTTGCCTTCTGACTGCACTTCCAAATTAAGAGTTCATCTGAAAAATAACCCTAAAGTTGTGTCAAAACACTGTCTCAATGCAATTAAATTAAATTTCAGTTTTACCTTTATGGTCAATAGTATCCATTTTCAAAGAAATTTGAACATTCTATTGCAATAATAGAAAATAATAACTTAAACAGCCTGTATATTTTATTAATTATAAAGCGTTTAATTCGAAGCAGTTATTCTTTAAATTTAAACAGTTGTTAATTCAATAAAATTCAGTTAGAAGCAAATTGTATTTCCTGCACTTCAAATTGTATTTCATGTATATTTCTCTCGATAATACTTTTTAATATGATTACTATTTGAATTACAAAGTTACAGTTTATAATTAAGGAAGAAGATTGAAATTGATGATACAAGGCTGTTCAAATGAAAAGGTACTAAACGTTGTAACAACGTAACCGTTAACATATTTGCCTATGCCGCTATAGGAGAACGTAGCGGGACATTTAGCAATGCGATTGAAGTCTCCGACGTAGATCGGAGCATGCGCGGCCGCCTGCATGTGCAGGAGAGAGCAGAGGCTGTTATAAATAGCGCCATAGAACTGACGCAACTTATTGAATGCCCTCGAGCACAGCAGAACCATAACTTCGATGTGTACTGTAAGATATTTCGAAGACTACGTAGGTTCATCAAGAACAATAGACAGGTATACTCATGGAGTGTGTGGTTCTTCTCCATGTTAACGTGCGTCCACACATCTCCAGGGTCACGCACGGGGAACTGGCTAAGTTCAAGTGAGAGTGGCTTCAAAATCCGTCCTACAGCACGGACATGTCGCCCTGCGATTTTCATGTGTTTGGTTCCTTGGAAAAACATCTGAAATGGAAGTGCTTCAACTGGGGCGGCGAACTCAAAGACACTGGGAAGGACTGGGTCTCATCACGGTCACTGGAATTCTGGAAACAAGGAATCCTTCGGCTCATTAATCAATGGGATCGTTGTGCTCAGGCCTATGGTGTATACTTTGAGTAAAGTCTTCATTTATACCCAAAGTGTCGTTTCGTACCTTTTCATTTGAACACACTTTGTAAAATATTATCAGACCAACATTTTGTTAACATATTATATTTTCTTGATCATAATTTTTTAAAATTAAATTTTTTGTTGTTGAATATTACATTTTAAATTTATGATTAAATATGAATTAAAACTTCGATACTGTTATATTATTTTAGTTATTGGAATTTTTATGAAACAGTCCTTGAAATAAAGCTTAACCCATTAAACGCCAAAACTCAAAATCATTATTTGTTTTCGATGCAAACAATACAAGCTATTATTTTGACCACTTATAATAGTAATTTAATGTAAAAATGAGGAAATTGCAATTACCTTTAAAAATATAGGGTGTTGCATTGGCGCAACGTCAGCGGAAAAGAAGTACGAATTTTGATCGTTATCACCGAGCACTACGCCGCATTTTCTTCACGTTTTAAGTCAATCATAATTGAGATGCTGCAAAAAATCTTAACTAGAGAAACTGAATTTAAATATTATCGTTTCTAAAACTTTCTATCTACTTTATTATATATAGGTTTAAAACATTCATTTTACGTCTTTTAAAATAGTTTTGCATGGAAATGGAACAATGGGGTTAGTTTACGTTGTTTGATAATTGTATACGCCTTTAAAACAGTAATGTAATTCTGGAATTCACAAACTTCTTGCATCGGAAAATGCATTCCTTTGATATAAGAAGCACCTCCATCTATTAGAAATAACCACCATCTAATAGATGGAGGTTATTTCAAATTACTTAAAATTTTCCTTAAACAAGGAATAAAAAAAATATTAATCAAACTGTCTACATTTTCGAATGTTCCAAAATAGTTCCAAATAAATTGTATGAGACTTTGTAAATGGTTCTTTAAATGAAATTCAATAAATTAAATGTAATTTTACTTTAGAAATTGGAACGTTTAGGGAATCAACCATTACTAGCAAAGTAACAATGTGAAGTGCAACGAAAATAAATGTGTCTCAGACAATGGTTGAAACTTGACTATTACTCTGGCCATTGACTATTATTGTGGCCATTATTTCAAGATCATAAATTGATTTTTTTTTCATTTCCCGAGAGTATGTGATTTCTCATAAATTACTTTTAATGGTTACTTCAAAAGACCTCACATTCTGGTGATTGTATTTTCACCTTTTTAAGTGCCATCGATTTACAATTTCCAAAGAATGTAAAGTGACATAATTTTACTTGTTAATCTATTTTTATTTGAGATTATTTAGTTCTTTAAATTAAAGTTAGTATCTTTCACATATCATTTTGTAACCGTAAAGATCTGTTTTTGTTCATTTTTCTCATTCAAAAAATCATTTCGGAAACACAAATGCTGGATAATAACACGAAAATAATAATGAATAAGTTATGAAAAATAGTTAAAATAGTTATACTAACGCAGCTATTTTCAAAATTTAAATAAAATGCTGCATACTAAATTAGTATTTTAAACATTCTGTTGATCACTAATTTTGAATTGTTCTATATAAAATCAAATGTTCACAACCCAATAGGTTTATTACTTTGCATTATTTGTGAATATTGCACAATATTATTATATTGTGAATATTACTTTGAATTTATGGGAAATATTACACAAATTCCTAAAAAAAAATTCTTTTGAAAACAGTCTTACATTTGACAACTTATTTTTGTGTATTATTTCCACAAATAACATACAAAATATAATTCCTCTAATTTCAAAGATAAATTAATAAATAAATCTGATTGCAAGTTTAAAATTCACTGTTTTTATCAGATAAAGCCTTTTAAAAAATCATAATTTTGAGAAAATGAATAAAAACGTTTTGATATTTCTCTTTTTTTATTTCTTTATAAATATATGACTTACAATCATATCCTATTTCAATTATGAATTATGGGACAAACAAGTTTATTAAAATATTTCACATTCTAATAAAAGTTCTTTATCTTTTTTTTTTCGTTTTTCTAATGATCTGTCAGGGATAGCCCTTTTTCAAATTATAACAATAATTGGATATAATGCCAATATCCTGCTTTCCTTAGTATCACATTTCCATTACTTTAATTTTTAGTGAAATATTTATATTGATACTCGTTGACTCCATCTCCAATTTTCAGAAAAATATTCCATGTGCAAGCAAAAAAAAAAAAAAAAAAAAAAAAAAAAAAACCCTTATATTACACTTCAATATATTTATGCTTCTAGTGTCTAAAATACATTTTCAGTATGAATATCTTGTTTTAAGCCTTTTCACTCGTTTCTTTGCATTTTGGTTTCAAAATTTTCAGTCTTTTGTTCTTTGGTCCTTTGAAATGAAATTAAGAAGTGCCCCAATATTGAAATTTTAAATATCTGATTGAATCATTTTATTTAGATTGGGTATAAGAGTCATAGCTATAGAGTCATA
>JAPMOR010117042.1:495492-511135 GCA_026543865.1 Argiope aurantia
CCTGAGATTTTGTTAATTTGTTAGTACAATATAAAAAAAATACAAAACAATCATTTTAGCAAATATCTAAAAATTCTCGTTTATAAGTGTGCCTACTTTAATTGAAATCACTTCTTATGTTTTCAATAGTACGGTAAGATCAGAGAGATTGTCTCTATTAGCATAGTTCATATATACAATAGGCACAAAATCTGTAAGATCATTAAAATGACAAGACTTCTTCTAAAATGACAAGACAAGAGGTCTTCCGCAATTAAATGTTTAAATGTAGACATTTCAGGGCGGGCGGGATGAATCGAATATGTTCTGTCCTTCTCGATTTCCAGACATTTTTTTGTACACCGGAGGAATCAAGAAAAGGTTGTACCAATATTAATTTATCTCAAGTTCCTGTTCACCTATATTCTTGGCACCACTTTAAATTCTCTGTATTGAATTTGAAATAATCTGGATACAGAAACTTCTGCACAATAATGTTCCAGAGAGCAGCAAATGCACTCTCATGACTAGAATATATCGAAGTTCTCTAATTCCTTATCATTTCCTACATCAGAAAAGTTATTTGCACAAATTTCCTCAACATTTTGAGAAATTTCTTTTGTGCTTGCCATTTGAAAGTTTACGAAATTCCTTAAAAATTCTATCTATAAAGCTAAGCAGAAAATTATACGACAATAGTACTATAACTAATTTTACTATGAAAAAATAGCACAATATTCTTAAAATAAAATAAGAACTAACGCAGCGTGCTGAAAATTCAATTAAAAACATAAATCTAGGTGGTTCAAATGAGTAAGTCACAATGGCAAAAAACGTAAATTTACATGCCATCTTAAGTCACGCATACGGGACTTAATTGAAATAAAATGAAATATTACCGGGAAGCCAAATGGTTGCCAAACGCGGTCAGTGATAAATAATATTTCCTCAATATTGCAATTATTTTATCTCAGTTATTTTGTAACACCCTTAAAATCTGAACATTAATTATAATTATTAAATCCATTTATTTTATTCATTGTTCGAAAATTGGCCGAAGAAAACGTAAATCTGAATGTAGATAAAATGGTAACAGAGCGGAAGACGGCTACGAATATCAACCATTGTGTGAAAGCTAATGAAGTTCCCGCCTTGTTAGAAAACTACCGAAGGACAACTATGTTTTGATAGGAATCGTTAAAAGCATTCCCATGTTCCTTACACATGTCTTCTTAAACGAATCAGACAGAATTTTTGTTGTCAAGGAGCAAAGACCATTTTCAAGAGGAAACGACTAGTTGTTTCAAGCATACCAATAATAATGCACTCTAGCAGAGGAGGAATTTCTGGTTTTTACTTTCATAAAAGTTTGTAAAGGGCACTCTTTTTATTCCTTTTCGAATAAACAGTTTAAAGCTTTTTCACGAATGAAACGAACTCGATTTATTTTTTTATTTTCCCCATGTTTTACAGCTTTAAGAATTAGATTATCGTACACTAAAATCACTGACAACGATGGAGATGAACTATTCTGATTGATTCGTTTCGAAAAAATAGAAAGATACGATGCAATTTTCTTCAGAGATTTACTTTTAGAAACTTTTATTAAAGTGAATGAAAACCTTCTTCATGGACAATTTCATTGAACTCTTCATTTCATTTACACATTTCATTTTCATTTCATTCACTGATTTCTTCATTTTTATTTCATTCATTAATTTATTCTTTTTCATTTCATTCATTAGTTTCTTCAATTTCATTTCATTCATTGCTTTCTTCCTTTTCATTTCATTCACTGATTTCTTCAGTTTCATTTCATTCACACATTTCATTTTCATCACCTTAGTGCACTTGTGTACAGAGTTAAAAGTGGATTCTTTTTGTAGATTTATGCTAGTTTCTTTTATTATCAATAATTGCTGAGTTTTCGATTGTAGAACTGCAAAAATGTTCAATCGATGATAACAAAAATACATGTATTTCAGAATAAAATATAAAAAAGTGGTGGTGGAAATTTTATGAAAAAAAAAAAGAAAAGAAATTATATGCCACGTTTTATTATTGTTGAAGAAGTATCAGATCATAATGGAGTAGAATATCTGTCGCAGACTAATTAATTTCTATGTGAAAATAATTATAGATATAGATATTCTGATTATTTGAAAAAAAAGGAAAATGAAATTTGTCTTGCGAAGAATAGTGGTTCTAATTTTTGACTTAAATAATAACCAAACCAATTTTAGCAGTAGGAAACAGTTCCTGGCGTAATTATAATTCTATTTATTTTTGACGCTTCATTTATACGCTATTCTTTGACATTTCAATTTTATATTTTGCAGCATAATTTCTATCCTGTTGTCATATTACAGTCACATAATATTTCAAATTTTCAAGTGAAATAAATTTTTACATTCAATATTATATCAATTACTTTCTTTTCAAATCAGTAAAAAATTAGAATTTGAAATTAGAAGAAAATTATCCTATGTTATAACTGCAGAAATAAAATTATCTAAAGATTAAAAAAGTGCTTAAATTGGATCTTTAAGAGAAATTTATTTTACTTAGCCTAAATTTTCTGTTAATATATTTTGTTTATTTTAAGCCATGCTCTCGTTTTCAATGAATTTTTAAGTTAATTTAAACTGGCTTCCAAAACTTTTCTATGAATAACCAATTTTAACAATTCTATTCCAAACGATAAGTTATACTGTTTTAAAGCTATAAGCTTCTAAGCTGTTTTAAAGCTATAAGCTATAAGGTGTTTTAAAGCTTCTTTACCAGTTTCAAATATGCCAAACTATTCCAGAGGAGAAATGATAATATTCTGCTTATATTCATTAATATGAGAGTAAATTTAAAAGACAAATTGATTACGGAGATAGTTTTTATAAACTTAATTTATTTTATCAGATGCCGGAATTAAGAAAAATAGATGCAAAAGAGGCATTCCATTTTATCCAAGATTCGATTATATTAGTATTAATTTCATAATATTTCCTTTTCATTTTACTTTATCATATACTAATTATAGAGATTATTGTGGATATATTATAATTGTGAAAAAAATTCGAATTAGAGAGTTTTACGAAACTCTACTTTTTAATTCTTTTCGACTATATTTTTTAAACCTCTTCTGACATTTTTGCCATTATGCCTGTCTATCCATCGATCCATTTGCCGGTTTGTGACAAAGATAACTAAAACACTCTTAGAAATTTGAGAATTAGTTAAATAGAGTTAGACTTATGAAATTTGGTTTATCATCTCTACAGAAAATGTGTAGATTTCTATAAAATTTCAGTAGAAATCTGAGACCAAGAGAAACGAACAGAAAATCTGCCCATTGATTGTACGAATATAAATTTTCGCTATAACTATAGAAAGAACTACAACTATAACTAGATGGTTAAAATTTAGTACACAGATTTGTTATGTAATGTGTTAATCCATGACATATTTGAATTAAATTCGTGAAGACTTTCTGTCGATGTGTCACAAGTACATGGACTCAATAATTCCAACAAGGGATTATTTAAACATATGGAATTTGGTATGTAATTTTGTGATTACAGTTGTAATTTTTGTAAAAGTTTGGTTTCAAGCCTTTGGAAGCAACGTATCTTCAATACAAATTCGATTTTCAGTATTGCTAAATGGCGGAGATTAAGAGACAAAATATCGTCGAGGATCACATGATAGATTTAAAAGAATTGCTAAATTCAAGAGAAAGGTCAACATTTCGCGATTATATTTCGACAATACCATGCAAGACATTCGTTCTTTTATTCAAGGCCTATAATTTTATATGGAGAGGAAGATATTTATTAATTACACACTCTTTGAAACTATAGGTCAGGAACACTTTATAGAGAAAAATATTACAATAAAATATACACATTATACAATTTTTTATACAATCATTCAAACTCAGTAAATATTTGTCGGAACGTAAAATTATTATTTTATGATCCAATTAGTAGAAACCTCTCTTTGGAAAAAATAAAAACTGTTTCTACCTGGTCTACCTTTCTACCTCGTTGGCAAATACGAGTTGATCTATACCTGGGATGTTCAGACTTTTCCAGGGTACATGCTACTTCTAACGGTTTTCAAGATATTGCAATTCAACTAATGGCGTAGTTATGGTGAGCTAAAAAATGTCTACTATAGTTATTACAACTTAATAATAAATACGAAATATGTGCTTACCTGCATAACTACAAACATAATAATAATAGCAAGATACAAACATAAAAATAATAGCCATAAATATAATAATATCAAATGGTCCGTTTAATATCAAACAATTCAAAATACATTACAAAATCCTTTTTATCGAAAGTTAGTTAATTATAGTTAGAAGAAATCTGCATATTGTCTGCCAATCTAGAATATCTTGGCATATAACGACTTACTGTTAACCTTGTTCTGGATTCAGAGTCATCGTCTGTGAGACGGGAACGATATGTTGTCTTAATTATATTCACCGTTGAAAATGCAGATTCGTACAGGTAAGTAGAGACAAAGAACGATATTAGATGATTACAACTTTTTTAAATTAAGATACTTTCTTCACCCATTTGATCTCAAAAATTATTCTTAGATTTCGAACTACGTGCTTTTAAAATTATGTCATTTTGAAGGAGAAAAATTTCGATTTCCTCAAGAGATAGAGAATATATTATTTATATTTTCAGTTATTTCTTCTACATCAACATTGTCAAATGGGTAACAAATGAATGCAACAATTGGTTTTTATTTTAATATGCGTGTCTTAGTGCTTAATAAAGCGGTTACTTCAAAATGTCTTGCTGGTCCATCGGTCGATCGCGATCAACCTAATGCTCTCCCTTGATATAAACATACCTTTGTAGATGCCTTTGTCTCCCCCAACGTACGAAAATCGAGCGGCTCCAGATTGGGACTGTATGCTGGTTACTGTCAGTTCTTCTATTCAATATACTAAAGTATTTATATTCTGTATGTTACACTGTTACGTAACAGCTCAATTCCTTAACTTTCAACAGGTGTAAGACTATTTACAATTCTATTTGTAAAAGACCTTGTTCAGGAATCCTAAACCTAAAGTTATGTATTGAAAAATTAGTTAAAAATAAAAACAATCTAAATCCACTGTGAGCTTGCTAAATCTCTGTGGACTTGCTTTAATTTTATTAGAGACAACATACTGAGGTCTATAGTCGCTTTTTTTCACTTCCTATAACGCTTTCATGTCTTCAAATCTATAAATATTTTTATCCCATACAAATAAATATAAAATTATGAAGTTGAAATAGGATATTTTTTCCAGTACGATAAAGAAAATTGCGATAAAACTGCAACATTAATAAAGCAAAATAGTTTTTCACTTTTCATAAGGTTTGGTGCGCCCCAATTCATTTTTCAATTCCTTAACGGAAATCGATTAGAGTTTCCTTAAATTCTCAAGAAATCAACCGTCGCATTGTTTAAAGTAGAGCAACCTCCTGACGAACAATGTTCCATTACAAATCGTTCGTTGAAGCAAGGGATATTTATTATGTTCCAACGCTTATAAACTGTCAGCGATTCGAAATTTATTTTTTTGCTCCCTTGAATCTTAGTATCTCAAAATAAAAATGGTTTTAAAAAAATCGGAACTGGATTTAGTATAGATTAAAAAGTTGCTTTAAAATAATTTTTAAATGTTATTCGTTGAAGGAGTGTTTTGGCCAGCTTGTTAACGACGAAAAATTTAATTTAATATTTAAAAAAATTCTGAGACAATAAGTTTTGAATTTATTTTGGCGTTATTTTTTCTTCGAAATTGAATATTTTTAGAAAAGGAAATGTACCAAGCATATTTTGATTCAATTTTTCGGATTTCCTTTATATTTTGCGTCAAAATAAGAATCATTTTACTTCATAAAAAGCATTTCTTAAGAATAATTTCCCCAAGGTGAAATATCCATCTCGTATTTTATCGCTTGGCTTTTTTTTTATAAGGGGTGAGATAGAAAATAAAGAGAAAAGATCCATTTTATATTGTCCGTGTGTTTAGTAATATCATTGGGATTACGTTTTACATCTTTTTTTATTTCAATAACCGCTAAGCATTCTTCTGAATAATGCAGTTACTTTAATTCTTAACATGAACGATTTAATATAGAAACCTGTTGATTTATGAGTGTATTTTCTGTTTTAATACTTCCAAATTCCTGATGTTATGGATAGATTTCCAAATAACTATCATAGAAAGAATAAATTTGAGAACTTTTCTTCTAACATACCTATTTAATTATTGAAGAAAATTATATCATAAAAATCTAAGAAGAGGAAGGATGATATTACTTTCGTACAACTATTCATAGATTTAAAAAGTTTGATATCTCCAAATCTAAAATCTCTGAAATGTTTCATGGTTATTAGAAAAGAAATTTAAGAATCAATAAACTTAAATATTGAATTATCTTTACAGGATTTTTTTGTGCTTGTTATACAAATTATGTAACAGATGAATATCATTTCCATTGGTTTCAATAAATGTTTTAGTAAGAATCGAATAAAGACCTTATTTTTCGAAATGATAATCATTCTCTAATGTCCATCTGCAACTGTTTGAATAAACAATTCGCATGACCGAAAATTTGATAATGTGATTTTTAATATAAGATTATTTCTATCACCTATTCAAAAGAGATTTCAAATAAGCACATTAGCTTTACTATTCTTTCTAGAAAACCTTAACCAAATAAATAAAGAAATTGTAATGAAAAGTTTCCTGGATTTGCGCTATGATGCAGTGAGTCTTTAGTTCTTCAACATGAATGTTATACTAATTTGTTTCTGAAAAAGACAGTATATAATAACTTTGATGACGATGAATTGTTGAATGTATAATGCTTTTCCATATGTTAGATGATAATAAATTGCATTGAGAATTCATTTCATATTGCTGCTAATTTGCGGTGAAAATGACAATTCCTTATCATTAAGTTCTACAAGAAAGTCATGTGTATTCGTTGAAATTTTATACTGCGAATGTATTTACTGAACAGTGAATTTTCAAAATGAGATATTTCTAGTCATGAACAAGCTACTTATTTTCTTATCTCCTCGTTCATCTTCATTATTATTGATTTCTTTTTTTGAAATAATAAAGACATACTCTCATGCAAGTTGTTGAACTAAAAAATATTATTTTCTGATTTCTTTCATGTTTTTCCTTTTCATAACTTTTTAATTGTTTGTAGATTTTGTAGTATCTCAATATTGTTTTTTATATGGCTATTATAAATGATATATAGATTCTTATTGAAAACCTTCAAGCATATTAATTTAATGCATTATAAGCTATATTAAGTTGAGTGTTTTATACTGTATTACTAGCCACATCTGGCGACCAGTTGGTTTGACATAGATAATAGTTACTAACATTTTCAATCAAATATTTTGTCTAGTAATCAATGATTTAGATCGGATATTTTATATATTATATCTATCTCTTATATTGTACTCTTGATGGCATTTTCAGCAAAGCATTTTTGAATTGAAATTTGATAAAAGTTAGATACGCGTTATTTTAAAATCCTTTCTTTCTTTCTTCTAATCTTTCCCTTCACCGTCCAGTGAAAGGAACTGTAAAAATATGTCTACTTTTCTGACCTCATACCTAAAATACGAGCTTTAATTTTGAAAACGGAAATGTGTAAACTTTATCTTATGCAAACAATTACCTAAAGATATTAAACATTTATGATTAAAATATAAGAATTGATTGTAGAATCATTCAGTATCGAAATTCGATCTATAATACAAAATATTTTCCATGATTTGTATAAGAACTCAGACGCTTACTGAAAAAAAAAATTCTCTAATTTAAAAAAGCCAATATTTAAACGATAAGAACTATATTTATATACATTCTATAAGATAACTAAATTTTTATAGATTCAATTGGACAAACATTAAATTTATTTTACCATTGTTTACTCCTGAATTTAATCTTAAATTGTTGGAAACAACAGACTGCAAAAATATGTAAAAAGCGTGTTTTAAATAAAAACCTAAGCACGATGGAAAAGTAAGCTTCATTAAAAAAATTTATCATATAAGTAAAATATTTCCTATTTTCATAATCAAAAATGGAAGAAAAAAGCATAGACGAAACATTGTTAGAAGAATAAAAACGGTATGAACTTCATTTTAACAATAAAAAATATTGTTAAATTATATATATATTAAAAATTGATTGAAATAAATAATATACATATGCCAAAATCCGATATAAATAAAATGATAATTTTTTTTAATTTGAAAAAAGTGTAAAAATTATTTTTGTGCCATGATATTTTTGAATATATCACAAAAATTGCGCTTAGTATTGAATTATTAATATTTAAAATAATCTCTTCTCATTTGTTAATCATTCTTTCATTAGAGATAGTTTCGCAATTTCCATTAAAAATAAAGATTTTTAGTACACATTGAGCATTTTAGATTGAAGACCAGAAGCAATTTACCAGAGTTTTCTATAGAGTGTAGTACGTGGACAATAATATATAAGTATTAATCGAGATATTGAGATTTTGTCTTGTAGATTACATGCTGACATCAATAAGCCATTAAATAAACTAAGGATTATCGGCATTGGACCATCAATGATAAGGTTCAAAGTAGCATAAAAACGAGAAAGGTCCTGATCTAATTGATAAGAAAGAGCGATTATGTCTCTTCATGATGAGTTTAATGGCTTTTCGACGCAAAAGGATATGCTAGATTTGATCGAAGCCTTTCCTTTTTATTATTTTAGGTTCGCTGTAATCCCAAATTAAGACTTCTGCATTGGTCAGATATTTTAGCGTCGCAAGATAAATACTTCCTTTTGTAAGTTCTATCTGCACTGCTGTGCTACGATTCTAAATTGACGAAAGAGTTTTGTGTTCTTTGTAAATATTTCCTTTTATTATTTTAGGTTTCTTTCTTTACTCCAGTGTAAAGGTTTTCGTATTGATAGGCATTTAAGAATCATATTTTCTTGTGTTATTTTAGTTTTATCTATGCTCTAGATAAGAGTGGAATGTTCATCGGTGACATTAAACTTTTTCTTGAAGATGAGTCCATGAATTGTAAAATTTATCAACGGACGATTGGCAGAATGTATTGAATTAAAAAGTTATTTTATACAATCAAGCCTTCAGCAAAAATTAATACCATTTCTACATTCAGAGGTATAGTGAATAGCTAATTTAACAAAGGTAATTTGTCATTCATTATGATGAACATTACAGTTTTACTTATAAATCAACTAACATATCTTAGCATCGGCAAATTCTTTCATTTAATATTCCCGAATGCAGCAATTCAAAGAAAAAACCATATAAATTTTATAACTTTAAACGGGCAATTTTTGTATAAATATAATTTTTTTTTGTATATTTCGGAAACGGGTCTAACGATTTGGGACAAATTTTATATTTAGATAAGGTTTTTCGTTCTAAGTTTATTCATATAAGTGTCTTTAATGAAAAATAACCCCGTGATTTTGCACCCAAAAAACACATTTTTATAACTACCTGTTGGAGCCTTTTTCTATCTTCTCCCATGCTGACAGTGTCATATAGCCATCCCGTAATTGTTCGCTTGTGTTACTTGCATTGTTGCCATAGGACAACCTGCTGATATTTAAAAATTTTGTGAAACGGCAATACATGACATTTTCCGAATACGAATACATTCGCCTCACATCCAATAGCTAACAATGCAATTTTTGTGCTAACCAATCAACTTGCCGTACAAGTTACATTACCGAATTTGGTCATCAAATAAATGTTTGATATGTTTTTCTTTAGGAAGGAACCAATATAGTTTTCTCATACTATGTGTTTGTAATCAACCTATGCCCTTTACAATGCCAAGCCTTTGAAAAAAACATTGATATCGAAGAAAATAATCCCCACCAGGATTCTTGAATTTCACCCAACTTTAACAAGAATTGTTGGAACCTCTCTTCCCCCCCCCCCCCCCCCCAAAAAAAAGCTGAGGAGCGAAGCTTGGTTTCCCAGGTACTGTTACATAAAGATTTAAAAAATTGCCACTCATATGAAAATAAAATTTCAAATTTGTAATTATGATTAAACGAATTTTGAATGAATTTTTATAAATAAGTTAACAATCTGAGGTTTGCTTCTTGTTTATCTTTTATATAATGTTAATGAAGTGGGGAAAATTTTAAAATAAATTTCCATATTAAAATTTTTATGTTTATTGCATTTTATTAATAAAACTGCCTTCTAAGAAAAAGTTACTTTTATAGGAGATCATTAGCCATGCCCTTTTTTGTTTTCTATTTAGAAAATATCCAATTTTCTGAAATGGAAATCATGCAGGCGATAATTCAGGTATAGAATTTTTTTTTACAGAAAGAGTATTGTCTCAGTTTAAAGTAACTTCGCACCATACAATCTTTAGAATAAATCTTTAAGGAATGAGTCAAATGATATATATTTCTTCAGCATTTTATCTTATTTGTTTTTAAAACTTGTATTCTGTATAATATAAATATTTTATGGTAACAATAACTAACGTTTTTTCTGTTAAGACAAGCCTTAATGGTTAGAAATATTTTAAAAGCTAAGTTGTATCTTAAACAACCCTATCATTTTTCTACCTACTAACAATGGAACGACCACATTCTTCGAGTAAAGTAATCTTCTAGTTTTCCAGAACTAAAAAAATTAAGCTCCTAGAAAAGAATAGGTAGTTAAAACTCAGAAAGTTTTATGCAAGCTCATAAATTAAGCTGAAAATATCTGGGTAAAAAGTTCTAATTATCCATGGTTCAATGCAATTAAATGAAGCTTTTCTTCCTTTTTAATTAAACATCAAACATCCTTACCAAAATACGAAGTTTTAGAGGAAAAAAAAAAAGCTTCTTCCAGACTTTATTCTTAAGTTTTTAATAAACTATTTCTAACCCTTGTACTAAATTTTTGTTTTCTTTACCTTGATGTTCAAACTTTACAACTTCGCATTTCTTGTTTGATATGCAATATAAGTATAACATTCGAATGTAGTATGGTTAATAATTTATATTCCTTTCTATTGTTTTTACAAATTCGATAATTTGTTTGCAAATTAAAAAAAATGCTTATATGTTTCATTCTCGAATTTTTAATCAAATGCCGAATTAGATATGTAACATGCAATGTAATACAATTCTCCATAATTTGCCATTTAATAGCAGTGAAAAGTTTTCTTTTCATAGTAGAGATCATGTTTCCATTGTAGATATTTATTTCAATTTCATTGTCCCTCTTTCCTTTTTTTATGATAGGTGAATTGATTTTTAAAGGTGAACGCGGACCGAAATTGTTTATTTTATACATAAAAATGTTTAAATATAATCTAGCTATTTCTCTCAAAATTTAAATGAAAGGAATAATTTATGTTTCGCCTTGGTTTGAAATAACACAGACTGCTCATGATTGTTATGCTTGTTTTGTTAATGTCAAGCTGAGTGTTATTAGCAAGACATATGCGATCAATACTGATGCCTCTTTTCTATTTAGGGATGAAAATATTAGTCGGAAAAATCTTTTGTTCGATACATTTAGCCTTAAATTCTCTTTAGATATATTTCATTATACGATCCAATGCTTCTCTTTGTTTTGGATATTAATGTAACGAATTTAATCAACATTTAATAATTCATTTTATCATAGTTTTACTATGATATATATTGTGTTATTGTATTTCACATTAATTTTTACGAGTTACAACATATCAAGATATTCAGCTCATAAACTCCAATGCAAGAAATAATAATTGACTTAACGATGAAATTATAGTATAATCACACATTGATTGCACCGAACCATCCTGAGGTACACGAATAAATCTGAATGACGGCTGCAACATCATTGGCGGGAACTGAGGTTCAGTGGTAAGGGCCATCACCGGCTAAGGCACAATCCTTCCCTTGAGAAACAGCCCAGTGTATTTGACTCCATACGATTTCTGTACCCACCCGGATGGTGAGAAGCAAACATCACACCGGCAACTTTTCTTTCTCAAATCTAACTAATCTTTCTAAAATTTAATCTTTTCTTTCTCAAATTTCTCTAATCAAACCTAATCTTTCTCAAATTTAATATATCAAGTTGGGATGGAATGAAAGTATAAAACTAAACGCATCAGTAAAATGATTTTGTTATAGTATGAATAAATACAAATATTGATAAACAAATATTCATCAAAAATGGAATCAAATCTGCAGATAAATCAAAACTTATTTTTTTATCCTTTAATACTTGTAGTTCTTGTTATTATGCTTTTCTTTCTTATCAATATCAATAAAATGCGAGAAGTATTTGTAATTTTGTCTACTATATTACTTTTCATTAAGAATTATTGGATAAGGAAGAAATCAAAATAAGAGCATGATTATTTTTATTATTTTTTCTTTCATTCAATTTTGCCATCTTACTCATACAGATAAAAGGAGAAGGTACGTCTAATAAAGAAATGGATAAAAAAGTATAATATAGTAGACGTTTTAAATTTATTATATATAATATTGTATAGCAATTTTTACTCTTTGATTCAGCTCATTCTGATACAAAATAAAAAAATTCTAAAACAAAATAAAATAATAGGATATAAACAATTAAACAAAATTAACAGATAAATTTTGTGAAGATACATCAGGGTGCAACTTGTATTTACTTATTCAAATATTATAATATTCCTTTTAACTTTCAAGAATTCAAGAATCATATTGTATTTGTAACGGTGTGTTTCTTTTTCAGAAAGAGGCTGTCTTTTCTATTTTATTTAAATATATTTAACTGTTATATTCAAATATATTGAACTGTTTTACCATCTTATTTTTCTACAAAATATAAAGAAATAAAATGCAAATGACAGGATTAAATATATAACAGTCGTAATTTTTTCATATAAAAATTACAAACATTATTTTGAAATAAGAATTTGAAACCCAAATAACAAGTTGAAATTATATATATGACGGCATATATAGGATAAAATATCTTATCAGATATTTTATCCTATATATTCTGTCATATTTTTCAAACATAGGAAGAAATTATACTTATATAAATAATATTGAGGATACATCCTAGAAACCTGTTGTTTGAAATTTGAAATATGATATTTGTTATTTTCAGAAGTGTTTATTTTAATATTTTTTTTATTGAGCACAGCAAAAAATAAAAACATAATACTAACATTTAAAATGAATGCATTAATATTTCATACATCAAAATATCGTTATTTATAAACTGTATAACTAAACTTGATACTTTTCCGTTAGCCGGGCGCAAGCGGAAAATCGCCAAATAATGTAGAAGTCAGCCAAATTTCTTACGGCCATGTGTTCTATTCTCTGAATTCATTCAAAACAAACCGTTGACTGTTTTGTCATTCACTTTGCTTGGCGACTTAGCTCGCGTTTAGCTCACAATTGGAAACATTTGCGCCCGGCTAACGGAAAATAATGTAGAATTATTTTTAAAGGCGCAAGCGGATAATCGCTAAATAATGTAGAATTGCGCCAAATTTCTTGACGACTTGGCTCGCGTTTGGTTCACAATTGGCGACATTTGCGCCCGACTAAAGGAAAAACAGCCTAAACTTTTATTGGATAAAATCAGAAGAAAGTGATATACTGTATGCTAACGGTCGGTATTATAATAGTTTTTGCAATAATATTTAATTTTTCTTAATTAGTAAATTCAGATTATCAATTATTTTACTGAAATTTCCTAATTTTATTACGTTTGAGAAAAATATTAATAAGATGTTTCAAATTCAATTGGATGTTTATGCAAAACAAATTATCAAGATACTGTTAACTTTTAATCACAATGGTTAGAATAATTTTTCAAAGTATGTGAATAGTTTGGATGGAAAACGAAGCAGAAAAATTATAAAAGACCATAAATTACAGAATAAAACTTGAGATACAACATAAATAAAACGATTAAAAGATAGTAGAAAGATTAAAAAAGATAGTTATAGTAAATAGAAACAATAATTTTTGACGTAGACCATTTTATATCAAATCGTAAAAGAAGATGGACGCAGATAGATTATTATATAGGTGCAGAAAATCAGAAAGGACAGCACAAAAAGAAGCTAACTCCCAGAGGAAGTCTGATTGGATAATGAAATAAGGTTTATTTATTCTACCGTTAAATGACTTACTGACAGATAAGGATATGAAGAGCATGTAATGCTTATTCTGCTCTGTGATTAACAACTTTTCATTTTTGTTACACGGATGTAAATGTGATATAATAATTTATTAGTCCATCTTTATAGCCCTTTGTTCTATAATTAAATGTTTTTTATGTACACTATTTAAAACAAAATGTTGGATAAATATCTTCTTGCAGTTTGTAATTTAATTCAAAATTTCATTTTGAATAAACATGAAAATATAATTTTTGAAAATGAATTAAATAATATGAAATTGTTTTTTTAAACTGAATTTGAGCAAAACCAATATTATTTAAGCGATCATAGGAAATATAATACAAAACGTCTTATGGATTGTGATTAAAATATTTCGGAATTATTTAAGAATACTGGAGTTTAGCAATTATTTTCTTTGCACTGGATAATTTAATATTTTGAAACAAACAAAAAGGACTTCAACCACAGAAAGAATAAATGATGTATGATATTATTTATCTTGATTTGATGAATATTCTCTGAGATAAAAAATACAACCTATTCATGTATTTTATGCCTGTAAAATATTTTTTTAAAAATGTATAGCATTATCTGCAATGAAATGCTGTTGTAATGTTCCTATTAAATTTCATAAATCTCATAAGATATTAAAAAATGCTACACTTTCTAGAATTTCATTTTTAAATTACTATTCAATTTTCAGAAAAAGCATTCAACATAACAAATCAGCACAATAATTAATTTAAAAAAATGATAAGGAAAAAATATTTTTCAAAAAATGTTTACTCAAGTTTTTCAGTGCCTTAAAGAAACAAATATAAGTAACGGTGTTAAATTTTTTATATTAAAGCATAGAGTTTCCTAAAATAAAAACAACTATTTTTTTTCATTCCTTCAAAAAAGTCATTTTACATTTTTTAATGATCACGTTCTTATTTTATGTATTTTTTTCAAACACTCCCAGGTTAAATGAAAAAAAAATCTTTTCCTTTTATTTGCTTTTATTTAGAGAATTCTTATTTGAAAGACTCAATATGATATAATGAAGGAATAATTTAAAAGGTATATTGATTAAAGATAATTTCTTTTTTGTAAATATTATCGTGATTGTCAATAATTTTTTATTTATCTAAAATATTTATTTAAATATCAGTTGTTGAAGTACAATGCTATTTATCATTTAAATCAAGCATTTTTTACGTCATTTTCTATGATCAAGAATATGAGAATATGTTAAATATAAAATGGTATCTAAGAATCTAAAGAGGGGACACAATAATGTCTGAAGCTAGTTTTATTCATATTAATTCATTTCAAATTTCCGGAAATGAAAGTTTATTCGTTTTCTTAATATTAAATTTCGTATATTTTAATTTGGCATGTTATTTGTTTATTAAAAATATCATACTTGGTTATATGTTTGTAGTAAAAATATTTGATAAAATCTTTATAATAAAAATTA
>JAPMOR010117042.1:511145-525482 GCA_026543865.1 Argiope aurantia
TTGCTTATTATGCTACATATTTTTGCTTGCTTATTATGCTACATATTTTTGCTTGCTTATTATGCTACATATTTTTGCTTGCTTATTATGCTAACTAATTTTGTTTGCTCATTATAAAATATTTTTTCTTGCTTATTATGCTAAATAATTTTGTTTGCCTATTATAAAATATTTTTTGCTTGCTTATTATGTTAAATAATTTTGTTTTGCTTATTATTAAATATTTTTTTTTATTATTATGATGGAGACTTCATCAAAATATATCTTTTGTGTAAAATAGTATTATCTAGCCATATTATCTATTTATTAACTTTTGGAAATTTTTTGAGCTTTCCATCTTCTTGGAGAATAGCATTGAAAATCATATTGAATTAGTTCCTCTATTTTTTCAAGAATATGCAATATATTTAAATAATAATAAAAAAAATGTCTTCACCTTTGCTAATAATATTTGTGGAATATGCCCATGTACAACTAAATTTTAAAAATATTTTCATTAATCTTACAGTATTATGTAATTAATTTCTTTATTATTCTGCTAAATTCATTGTTTCTAATATTGTTTAAAATAGAGAAATATACTTAGAAAATTGGTGAAGTTCTGCTTAATTAAAATATAATTTATTAATTTAAACAAAAAGTAAAATCTTAACTTTGTTCTAATTTTGCAATAACCGTTGATTAATTACCCCTGTTCTTTTTCAAGACAAATTTTTTCCATGTTTTTTTATAATATGGCAGGACAGAAAGAGTGAAAGCATAATTTCAACCATTTTAAGGCTCAATTATATTCTTAAATTATTATTCTTACATTCGAACTCTTTCCAAATACTGATTCTATCTGCGCAATAAAATCGCTTTTTAAAACCTCTTAAAATTGATTTTGGCGGATTTTATAGTACTGGCAATCTTTTTTTCTCTTAATATCGAGTACTTAGAAATAAGTACCAACAATAAGTACCTGTATCATAATTCTAATTTATAATTCTTTTTTCAAAACAAAACAAAGCTTAAAATTTTCCTAAAGAGTGTTTGGATATGAAGAATATGATTTCACATTCTTTGCATTTTATTTATAAAATATTTCGTAACGATTCTTTAAATTTAATATATTTTTGTTGAGTAATAGAAAACAAATAAATAGCTATATATTTAGAATCTAAAACTTGTATTATTGATTTTCCTTCAATATAAATTTAATTCAATACAAAAAGCACGCTACTGACTTGTTAGCTGAAAACGGTTAACAGGTAAGACTGAAAAAGGTTAAGGTGAAAGTATTTTAAACATGGATTTTAAACATCTGACAAAGAAAATAAAAAGGCAATAACTCTTTTTTTCCAAATAATAAGACAAGAGTTGTTTCTTTTAGTTCATATTGAGCTGACGAATAAGGTAAACATTGTTAATGATGACTCAATAAAAAATAATACTTCTTGATGATCGATTCTTATTCTACTTCAACGATTGAAAAATTTCGATACAAACGACAGTCCCATTTTTGTATTTGACGAGAGATGATTTAAAATGTTTAACATATCGATAATCGAAACGTTTTGTTTATTCAGTAGTAAAAATTTGAGTAATATCACGCAGTAAAAATTTGAGAAAGTAAACCGGATTTCAAACTTAAAGAAAAGAATATCCTGAGAAACACATCGTATTAGTCTTCCACAAGGAAACTATAAACATTTAGACTCTGTTTTCATTACGAAAATAATACTTTTCAATTTCTTCTTTGAAAACCTTGTTGCTACTGAATTGATTGCAAGGAAACTCTGCAACTTGTCTGAGCTGCTTAAGGATTTGCCCATTGTTTAAACAACTCTACTGTGACTGAACCATTTAGACTTTTTTTTTCAAACGCGAAATGTTTTGGTCTGAAACTCGTTAATTTTTTAACAACAATGAATTGTTCTTTTTTTATTCTATTTATGTTTTCTTCTTCATTGTATTTATTTTTTCCTTTTTTATTCTATTTCTTTTTTATTTTTTCATTTCTTTCTTTTATTAATATTATAATTTTTATGCCTTCTCTTTCTTAACCTCATTCTTTCTATATTTCTCTCTCCTAAATTAAAAAGAAATTACAATATTCTTCTTCTTTTTTTTCTGTTCCTTTTTTACATCCAGTACCTAGTGCCATTTTTTCTTATTTTGCAAGGTTTATTTATTGCCAGTAAAATTCTTATTTTTGTTTAAACTAGATATTAATGAGCTCTGTACTGATATAGGTCGTTGTTGGCACATATCCTATACTCATCAATCTCATTATTTTTAACTAGGAAAAAGAAAAAAAGCTTAGACTTTGGCTTCTATTTTTTGAAAGTTATCTCTACGAATGAAAAAAAACATTATATGAATTCAAAGTTTTTACTTTCTCCTATACAAAGTATGGAAGATTTTTTTTACATCAATAGAAAAGTTTTTATGTTCTTGTATACAGAGTATAAAGAAAATATTTTAATAGCAAACAATTCTAATTCTAGATTGTGAAAAATCTCATCGTTTCAAACCTCACTGAGTTCAAAAAGTATATTTTTGGAATCATGTCTTTCTGTCTGTTTGCCTGTTAAAGCAATAAATAAAAAAGATTTGAAATAAATGGAAGAAATTTCCTACATGAAAACCAAATTTATAGATTTCTATTAAATTTTGAACGAAATTCATTTAGTGGAAGATTATCTGTCCATTTGTTATAATATAATTTAACGTGATAACTACTTCTTTTATATAGAAATTGCAAACTCCCACATAAAGTAACTTGAGATCTTAGAATCTATATGTCTTCTCCATACGTTGTCGATATTATTTTAAAATATGTTACAAGAATTTAATTCAGGATTAAAAGAAATAATTTTTAAATATCATAAATGTTAAAAAATAATTTAAATGATCACTTATTCCAAAATTTTAAATATTGTTACGAAAATTTGACTATTAAAAGTAAGGTGAAAAGAGATCAGCATCCACAATAACGGACAATGAAGTTTTCTTAGCTTGGATATACGAAGTACAAAAAGTAAAAATACTATCATAGCGTACTCATAGAACAATGCTAGCAGAAATGTGCAGCATAAATAGACAAAAAATTTGACTTGATAACGAAAAATGCCCTCATAGTGCACAACAGGAGAATTCTCTCCATAATTAACTTTAAAGAGAAAAAAAAATCCTCGTGTTAGCATTTCGCCTTTTGTAGTCTCCCTAAAGTGTATGATTTTTTTAAAGGTTTCTCATATCACTATTGCTATTTAAAAAAAACGCTAAAATTCCTGAAAATTCCAGAACTTTTATTTTTGTTAACCAAAATCATCAAATTCATCGCTATGGTCAAATACAATGGATCTGGCATCATTTGAGCATTCATAAAAATCACTATAAATAACCCTTGTCAGCACTCATGCTGATTTTGCAGGAAAGCAATATTACCATTTCGTATAAATATTTATTAATTATTCTTACAGACTAATGAGAGTGAATCATTAAATGATCTTAAATATGATTTGGATTAGCAAACTAATATCAGAAATATCGACTGTGTTAAATATAAATTGCTTAGAAACCAATCATGATCTCTCAGCTGAAAGATCATATATTGCACGTTGAAAGAAATTTGATGGCGTATCTTTGCTAAAACTCTTTCATCAATTTACACTTTGTTAGAATTTGGTTTAAACTAAGCATTCATCTCATTAACGTTTTTAAAAGCTGTGCAATTATCAAATTATTCTATTTTCCAAAGCATAAAATTACAGTGCCTCATTTTTATCAATTTCATTAGTAATATTATTATTCAGTCTTTTGATAGTTTTTATCTGATATTCAATTGGGAAACAAAATTAGATATTAGCTTGAGGTTGAAGCTAGAGTGTATTAAGCATTTTAAGTGATTTTTAAGACATTTTGATAAACAATGATGCATTACATATAGCTTTTATGAAAAGTTCTATGTGATAACTAAAATGAATCACTGTATGAATTAATTACACGGAAAAATGCAGTCATTCTAGTACAGTTTTGAAGCATTTGAAAAGTCGTAATATATTGATGATAGTACATCAGTTGTTCTTTCGAATAAAAATCCCATATAATTTTCTTTTATAAAACGTAGATTAATTTTACTTAATTTATAATCCAATAAGAATTTAATATCAAGTAAATTTAATCCTTTCAAAAAATGCAGCTGAAAAATATCATATTCACATTTTATCAACATTGAAAATATGAATAAATCAAAAAGGTAAAACTTATTTTTATCAGAAGAAAGACGTAACATCCCATCGAAATTCTATTGTAAGATAAAGTCATACTATTTTCTTACAAGCTACTTTCTTTTTGAAAAAAAAAAATGCTTTCCTTTCAAGCTATTTTGAACATCTAAATGAAAGCCGTTTGAAATATAAAAATATATTTCCAAATGAGAAGACGTAAAGCAAAAGAATTTCAAATGGAAGTAAAGTCGTAGAAAGCAAAAGAAAAAAGCATCTGGTTATCTTACACTGAATATTAGAAGTTGAAAACGAATGGAAAATTGTTATACATATAATGCCAAAAAATCGAATTCCACATGATGGACGAATATGGAATCATCCTATGCTAAGCCTATATATAATAAGAGATTTTCTTCACTCCCAGCTCATGTTGAAGAATGATATTTGTTTCAATTCTCACGAGTATTTTAAGAAGCAAATAAAAGTTAATATATAAAAATATATTTTGACAATTTTTTATATATATCAGTTGTGAATTTCACTCGAGAAACTGAGGTGTTATTTATTTTCCTGTTTCAAGTAAATTTTACTATTTTATTTTTTCTATGTTTTTGTGGGTGGAATATTCATAAAGTAATCTACAAAGGATTCGTTGTTAGGGGGAATTTTAAAGATATGCCTATTTGAGTCCGAAATAGTTTTGTTATGAAATTTATACAATGCATGTGCATTTTTCTATCACAAAAATAATTATGCTTATTTGTATGAAGATGTTCAAACACTTATTTCATACATTGATTTTATATATAGTTGAACTTCCTTTTTTCATACATTGATTTTATATACAGCTTAAATCCATTTGTTATTTTTGATGCATTCGGTACAATTCTGGAAATCTGAATTGAATGCATAGTATATATGGTATAAAATTATTAAACATAAAATTTAAAAAATCATTTTCCTTAAAGTCGCATATTCAACAATTATTCAAAAATACATGAATTGAATAAAGATAATTGAGCTGCTATTTGAGAATTTAGAATTACACATTGTCTATTTCTATAATAGGGTGATCTTTAGCTTAAAATTAAGTACCAAGTTATACTATAATATTAAATGGATGATAACTTCCTTAATGGTATTTTTAATGAATAATAAGCCTAAAAAAGGATTCTTTGTAACCTCAAATTATAAACAATTTATTGTTAACAATTATTAACATTATTAACAATTGTTTTATTATTAACAATTATTAATATTGCAACTTCAAATTATTATTTATTCATAACAATTATAGAATTTAGAATCTGTAATAATATATGAAAATAGTAATTAACCATGAAAGTGTATTCTGATTTCTTAAAACTCTCAAAAAATGTAAATACGTGAAAAAAATTTAAATTTAATTAATTAGTTCACTTTATGTTAATATTATAAATAATTTTTAATTTCTGATGAAAGAAAAAAAATGCTTTAGAAAAAGAAAGGACAGTTTTTTAAACAAGTAGTAATACATTTATGAAATATCCAACTTCCATTTTGCATACATTGAGTATCAAATCCCTTTCTCACCAACCTTTTACCGATATTATAATTACGAACCACTCTTTTTCCTATTATTATACGAAACTGAAAATTTTGTTACTTCTTTATGACCAATTTTCTTTTCGGTTTGTAGATAATGAAATAAATATCAGATCATAAGTAATGAAATATTTTGTTAATAAGGAGGAAAATTCTATTCCAAAATATATAGTAAATTTTCTCCTTATGAAAGATTAAGTAGGATTTTGTATTTATAATTAGTTCAAATATGGTCATTGCATGAACCGTAGTTCCCGCGACAATATTGGTGGGAATAAAGGTAGAGTTTTAAGGATTATCACCGGTCCTGGTGTTCCCTGGAACACTTTCCCTGGGAAGCACGTCCCGTTTTTGGCAGCGGGTAGTCAATCCCACATCATTTCTATACCACAAAAGTGACGAGAACAGGAAGTTTCTTAACGTGAAATCTGAAATGACTCCAGGTGGGAGGTCATTATTTATAAGATTGTTATGGAACTTCCACCTGCTAGTATGAAATGTTTACGGGTTCATATAGTGGATGTATGCAGACGCTCAGTATATATATATATATTAAGAATTTAGTATTGACACTGGTTTATGTAGGGGAACTACAAATCTTACGAATCCATTGATCTAATTTATAATACTAAGCAATTAATAAACTAAAAGAAACATGTGCAAAGCATTTTAAATTATGGAATCATTTCTTCTTTCATACATATTTACATACGTAAATATTTTGAATGCATTGTTAAAAAGCTTATTTTTTAAACCAACAATTGAATTATTCTTTATAAAACACATGAAAATACTTATATGAATATAGCAATTCTTCACCTTTCATTCAATTAATATCAAAAAAAGAAAACAGAAGTTTTCGACAGCCATTTGTAAAATTACTTTCCACATCATACCATTTGCAAAATTACTTTCCACATCATTTCACTTCCTTCGGATTACACGTCATTTCGCAATTTTAGTCATCCCATATGGATTTTCACCTAACTGGCCACAAAGGAATGAACGTTTCTGACACATCTCCATCGGGAAAATCAGCTGAAAGAAATTTTCTTTATCGGTATCAGTACCATGGATAAAATTTCTAGATTTCCTAAGAAAAATACCCACAGACGTATTTTCAAAGGGTTAGTTGGAGATTGAATTATTAAATATCTTCAAGTTATTAATTTTTCAACAATGCATTTGTCTAAATTTTAATTAAATGTAGTAATTTGAACCAGTATCTCATTGCGATAAAATGTTCCATTGAAATTTTCAAAACATTAATAAATTCTAAAAACATCTTTACGATTCAAAAATATGTATGGAATATATTCATTTTATTTGATTAAATTTTGGCATTTAAATGTTGGATATCTTAATATTAAGAAATTTTCATAATTAATAATTTTATAATATAATGGAATACATCTTTCATATTATAATAAAGATCTTAATATTAGTTAATTTCATATTATCACGTAGAACTATAGTATAGAACTCAATGACACACACAAGAGGTAGAGCTAAACCAATTTATTAACTGAACTCTGAACACAGTAACTGATAAGTCTTCTGCTTTTATACAAGCAGAGAAATTCCAGAATACTTTTCTGGAGACAGTAAGAAAAGTCCAAAGCACTTGTTTGGTAAACTAAAGAAATGTCCAGTATCTTCAGGAACATGAAATAAAGGAAAACATAAAATCAAGGAATTAATTATTTACATATACTATTAATCGCATTGTCTCTAGTGGGATTCGAATCCAGGTCTCTTGATCACGAGACCAGTGCCATGACCATTCGGCCATGGAGATTCGACTGCCTTTCTTCAATGGATACTAGGTTTCCCAAGATCTTTATCTCTTGTGCTCCAAAGCAATTGTTTTGGATTAAGGATAAGGTCGACGTTCTATATATACTGAAGGACGGTATTCAACCTCTGAAGATGTTCATCGAATGTTTCTGAGAACACTACAATGCCATCTAAATAGCAAAGTACATTGTCCCTTTTAAATGTCGCAGAAGATTATCGATCATCCTTTCAAAAGTTGCAGGAGCATTGCATAAGCCAAATGGCATCACTTTAAACTCGTATAATCCCTCAGGTGAATCAAAAGCCGTTTTCTCACTATCGGATTCATCGACTTCTATTTGCCAGTAACCGGAGTAAAGATCCATAGACGAAAAATATTTTGCCCCCTTCAGCCAATCCAAGGTGTCGTCAATACGTGGCAATGGATACAAGTCTTTCTTGTTAATTTTGTTGAGTCGGTGATAATTAACACAAAAACGCTAGCTTCCATCCTTTTTCCTGACCAAGACGACTGGAGATGACCATGGACTTTCTGATGGTTGAATAATGTTTTTCTCTAACATTTTGGTTACCTCCTCACTGATAATGCGGTGTTCGGATGGGGACACTCTATAAGCTCTCTGACTAATAGGTAAGTGGTCGCCTGTGTTTATTCGGTGTTTAACATTGAGTTGGTTTCCGTTCTTGAACGTCCTTTTTTGATCGAAAATTTCTGAAAACCTCTGGAGTAGATGAAACATTCTTTCTTTTTGGTCAATCCTCAAATCCGGAGCTATCATCGTGGTATAGTCGATGACACCCAACTTTGCCTTTGAAGTGGTCGTGGAATAAGGCGATCCCTCTTCTATGGTATTTACGCAGTCTTCGTGTAAAGGTTCGGCATACCCGATGCACATGCCTTTAGAGATGATCTGAGGATGCTATCGCCAGATTTTTGAGCTCTACTCTTTAGCTCCTCTTCTGCCTTCTTTACATACCGCTGTGTTTCTCCAAATGCCTCTTTTAGCATTGATTTGAAAATATCCCAGGAAGTCAATTTCTCTTCATTATTTTCGAACCATTGCTTTGCTGTGCCATCCAGGAAAAAGAACACGTTTACTAGACAAGTCATGTCATCCCATTTGTTGAATTTTGATACTCTGTCATATTCCTTCAGCCATTTGCTGGGGTCTTGTCCCACGTCTCCTTTAAATACAGATGGATTTCTGTATTGTGGCTGTACAGATGTCAGGATGACAGGTTTAGTTTCCTGTTCTGCAGGCATTTTCCTTGTCTTTCTAGATGGTGGGAAATAAAGTCCAAATTTTAGTTCAAGACCTTTAAGTCGATCTCTTCCTCGTAAAGTCGTTTCCATGCTGACTGGAATCTTACACTGCGCCTCCACCAAAGAATGTCACGTAGAACTATAGTATAGAACTCAATGACACACACAAGAGGTAAAGCTAAACCAATTTATTAACTGAACTCTGAACTCAGAACACAGTAACTGACAAATCTTCTGCTTTTATACAAGCAGAGAAGTTCCAGAATACTCTTCTGGACACAGTAAGAAAAGTCCAGAACACTTGTATGGTAAACTTAAGAAATGTCCAGTATCTTCTGGAACATGAAATAAAGGAAAACATAAAATCAAGGAATTAATTATTTACATATACTATTAATCGCATTGTCTCTAGTGGGATTCGAATCCAGGTCTCTTGATCACGAGACCAGTGCCATGACCATTCGGCCGTGTAGATTCTACTGATTTTCTTCAATGCTTCAATATTAACGAATTTATTTATAGGTTAAACTATTATTAAGTGCATGAATTTGAAAAAAAGGGCAAAATATCTTTTATTAATTTAGATATCCTTTTATGCTTTCAATCTTATACATAATCTATTTTCAATTAGTTTTTAAAATTGCCTTGAAGACATGACATTTGAATTACATTCCACAAAGTGATCTTTCTAATGATTTTTTAATATATGTAGACTTGTTAAGAAATTTAACACTGCAATCACATAAATTATATTAAAGAAAAGTAAAGATGCATGCTCATCACTTATGCACGCTCAGAAATGGCAGAAGTCAAATTTATTCTTATCAGAAATTCAAGATGCATTATGTATTTAAATTTAAGAATGATAGTGTGGTTACTGCGGATTCCACTCCTCCTCAGTTTGAAATGAGGATAAAGAAATTCTTCTCTGTATATTTCAATAGTATCACATGGGAAAAAATGCTCAATACAGCAGCAATTTAATATGATATCCGTCCTTACCAAATCATCGATGCCTTTATCCCATGTTCCCAAGTTTGTTGCATATGTCTTTTTCTTCCATAGTGAAGTCGTTCTCAAAAAATAAACGGAACTAATCAATGATAAGAATTAATTGGCTCCAATCTATAATTCATCCATCATTATGCTCTCTCCAACAGTTCAACTGGGAGCATTTAACATTCGGAAATATTAGCGTATTGTTTGGATGTTTTCTTAATACCAACATTATTTATGGATTTTATAGACCCATAGATTTCCTAATACTGGAGTTCCAGTAGCTTAAATGAACACTGTTGTAATCCAGCCTGGAGTCAGGTGTGTGATTTTTCTGGAAGATGATGATTCTGAACGTTCCCATAATGATTTTTTTAGTTGAACACATTAAGCATTTCCCCAGATTCTTGTTCTTGCCCTTTTTGCTTTTTATACAGTTTTTTAGGACTGAGTCTATGAAAACTGCAGTTTATGTTTTGCTTCCATTCTCTATATTATCGAATTCCTCTGACAATATTTGCATTTAAAATTTTAAGTACTAACTTGCGTTTGTGCAGAAAAAATGAGAATAATAATTTACACAATTCTATGTGAAGAAAATAACTCTAATTGAATTATATATTGGAATTCATTTTCGGTTACCAGTAATTAATATTTCATCAAGGTTTTCGTAACAGAAAGAATATAAAACACTTTTTTGGACACTATTTTGATTTTTCTCACTAATGTTTACAAAAATCCAAAGTTTAACTTTTATTTCCAATGCAAATTTTCTAGAGAAGAATTGGAATTATCTTTGAAAAAATGTAAATTCATGCCACTTAAAAAGTTAATTTTTGATTTTCAAATAGCGTGTTTGTTTAAGAGAATTACTAATTTACTAATATAACGTACTAATTACTTAATAAATCATATCACTGACTCTTCGAACCACCCGAAGACACATTGATAATAAATACTGAATGACCGGACCGCCGCAACAGCAACACTGAGGGAACTGTGGTTGAGTCTTTTAAGGGCTATCACCGGCCAAGGTACAACATTTCCCTAAGGAAATACTTCCCATCATCGGGAGGAGACAGATGGTTGACGTTGTTGGTGGTTGGCGAGATCCAACTACCATGCATCTCATCTCATTTGGAGGTGCCTCCCGGGGGGCTAATTACTTAATAACTAACATTTCTAATTAGCTACATAATAATTGTAGATATTTAAAGATAGTGCAGAAATCACTTGAAAAATGTTGAAATCTCTTTGTGCAAAGGATGTAATTAACAATATTTTATATTGAATTAATCTGTTGGCTAAAACAATTTCGGTATTTCAATTAAGTAAACATTTTGAATGATGAATACTTTCACTTTGACAATGTTGTAATATCATACTCATTAGAATAAAATAAAAGTGCAGAAATAAATTTAAATAGTATTTTTAATTAGAGAAACAGTTTAATTTTTAATTTCACCACTCTGGAAGGAAAGAAAATACACACTATTTGAGGAGAAAAGTTTTAAGAAAATTCATAAGATAAAATCCAGAATTATTTAATTATTCTGGAAATTTAAAGCATTTAGGAAGGTTCGTTAATGCTTAAATTAGGAAAAGGAGTGAATATGACAATCCTTTAAGACAAAGTTTGTCACTACAGTTTAAGAAAACCAAATTAAATATTTGTCTATTTTTACACTAATTCAGGAATGAAATGTGTTTATCAGTGTTTTAGGGGCAGATAAGACGGAACTATATTTGTAAATAAATAGGAATATTAAAATAAATAAGTGATAGTAAAGAGAAAAGGTACCAAGAAATGAATTCTTAGAAGCATATAAACAATAAAAGCAGCTCCACAATTTTACCATAATGAACAGTGAAAAGAGTTCTTAGATTGGATAATTTGAAATACACTTGTTAAATTGGTTATATATGTGCCAGATCGCGCGAACTTGAAAAGCCATGTCAACTCTTGTTATGATTTCATAAAATAAATCATTAAAATATTTCATCTATTATAAGAGATAATTTAAAGTATTATTAATTCCCTCCTAAAAAGTCTAAATGACATTTTTACCACTTAATTAAATTACAAGAATTCTTTTACTGCAGATTATATATTATTAAAATTTATTTATATTTATATTTATTAATACCTTAAATAACATTTTTTTCCTTTTAATTCTATCTTGTAAAAATGAAGGTTTTGTCTGTAAGCATAGTCACAATTGTTGAAGCTTTCAATTTAAAATGACAATTTGTCATTTTTGATTTTGTAAATTAGGTAATATCATGCTGTTATTTATTTAACTTTCATTATGAATTTTTCGTTGTAATTATGTGAACAAATTATAGTTTCTTTACATTTGTAATTATATTACATTTTCTAGGACAGAAAAGTGAAATTTTTTTTGAGCTAAACGTATGACTTGAACAGAAGTACAATCCAAAGAGAAAGGAATAAAACCCAATATTGATTATTTTCTAGTTAATTGAATAACCGATTTCATTTTTATTTGTTCTAAGCTGCCATTCATGTTATATAAATTATTCAGATTTCTTATAATACTTGGTAATCGAAATAAAAGAAAGACCTTAATCAATTTCATTGGTAACTTGAAAAGAAAAATTCCTTGTACGATTATTAGAAATGATATGTTGAAATTCTTTCAGTTAATGGCTAATTAATTTTTCGTTTTGCATGAGACCACAGAAATGTTTTACTATTTTTCTTGGTATCTCTCTTATAAAATATCACTGAATTGTAGAAAGTTCCACAATTAAATATAATTGAATTGCAATGGAAGTAAATCGTGGGTTTTAGAGATTATTTCAGCATGTTTCAACACTTATCGGACAAAGAAAATATTTGCTCTTTCAACAAAAACTGTATAGCCAAGTTTTCAGTGACAATAATATCTCATTAAATCATTCGGTGAATTTTATTTTAATATCATTAAAACATTTCTAAAATCTCCTTTTCTGAGATTTCCCATAATTATATCTTCGTTGTCAAATAACCAACAGCTATTATTTTTTATCAATTATTTTTATTTTTTATCTTTATTGTTGCATAGATTGTCTTTATAAATATGAAATATATGAGCTAGATTTAGTTTAGTTCAATCAGTGTTCCATTTCCAAAGAACCCGAGATACATTCTTGGAGGAATCTCGATGATGCAACTTGATGGGGACAAAATGGAAAATTCAGTCGAAACATTTTTTGCAAATTTCCTCATATGAATTAATTAACCATTTCCTTAAATGAATGAATTAACCATAAAAATTAATCTTAATTACACTAGCACTACAAAAGAATTGTTCACTTCTTATGAGGAGTTACTGACAAAAGAACAATTGAGGAGGACTGAAAAAAGGACAAAAAAGATAGTAATGACTAACACATTTCTCTCTATCCTTAAACAAAATTTTGATATTAGCATTATTTACAGAAGTTCTACATGAAAATTTTAAATACTTAGTATTAAAATACAGGTTTACACAAAACGCTAGGCTTTGATAGATCAAAATTAAAAGGGTTATACTATAATTTGGTTTCAACATTTAACAAGCAGATAAAAAAATAAGCAGAAATTAAATTTCTTACTGTGTATAGAGAAATCTTAATATAATATTTTCTTCAGATCAAAGTAACTGAAAATCAAACGAAAATTGTGAAACCATGATTCCATAAAAACGTAAAACATCGTAATTCTTATATATAGTTAATTTGTATTTTGAAATTTATCATTGAAAGATGGAATTTTTTTTCTGATATCTAAATGGAAAAAAAGGGAAAAACGATCATACAAAAATACACCGGAACAGAAAGGTAACTAAGCAGGTTTTCTTTCACTGTCTCCTGGCAAATCTCTCATCTCATTTGCTGCTAGACAAGCATGCGTTTATGATATTTCAAGTCTGACGGAGAGATATTCTTTGAAGCATATTTGTTCCGATATAAAATTTAGCTGAAAGTTCATGGAAGACTTTCCATAAAAAATAACTTTGAGTTGTGGCAAAAAAAAAAAAAAAATTATTGACGCCATCATTAATGAAAACTTTCAAGAAATTTCTCCGCATCTCGAGAAGAGTTTAGTAGAGCCTCGAAATCACGATTTAAAGCCAAAGTGAGCAAAGTCACATTCATTTAACAAGTCCAAATCATCTCTATAGTATTGATAAGCTTACTAAGATCTTAAAGATAAGGCTACTTTAACATAAAGTTTGCAAATTTCAATCTTTCTGCAATTCTTCTTTTTAACTTAGAGAGGAACCCTTCCACTTTTCTAAAGTTACTAAGTATTTCTTTTTTGTCATAGCATTTCATCATTATTCTTTGGGAAAGTTGTAATTTTGAGATATTTTCAACACATTCTTACACAATTATTTTATTTGAATTGAACTTTTTTCATCATCGTAATTAATTTTTCACTTATTGCATAATGCATGTTGGGGATCTGAGACTTTTATACTTATATGTGCTCTA
>JAPMOR010117042.1:543631-570965 GCA_026543865.1 Argiope aurantia
ACCATTTTAAAAACAGGGTATATTTACATGGTACATAAAGGTATAGCATAGATTTATAAATTATCTTAGAAATATAAATTAGATGAAACACAAAAATATTAAAAAGTAATATCTTTGTATATGTGATTGGCCATTGAACATGTCTTGCCAATAATTTTGTAATAAAAATATCTGTTCCTTTTAAAAATTCTACAGTTTTTATTTAAATTTATCAGCTTTTATTTCCTTCGGTTTGTATTAGTTAAAGTTTCCCATATTGACGAAACTGAATCGCTAATGTTTTTTTAGACTTTACACATATGAAATTAAAATATTTGAACATGTGTTCATCTTTGAAAGCGAAAGCTATTTGAATGTCTATAGTTCGAATGATTTGAAGCTTTTCGAATGTACCATTTGTTTCTATAATCATAAAAATATTACAAAATGAGATTTCATTATATATTAAAAATTGTTACTTGCACAATGTAAATGAAGATATTAAACAAAAAAATATTAAAAAAGTAAAAAAAAATAATAATAAAAACAGTAAAAAAAATAATAATAAAAACAGTAAAAAAAATAATAATAAAAACAGTAAAAATTGTGCAAGAATGAGTAAATTGAGAGTTTTTTTTCCCTCCTTAAACAAATATAAAATGTAATAATAATGAAAATTTAGTGGAGAAAAAGGAAACATTAATAATACTTTGCATGAATAAACTTCGGATCACGTATGAAATATACGTTTTCCTTTAAATTTTTTTTTCAAAAAAGAGGTAACACTTTGCATTCCTAAACTTCAGATCACAAATCAAAAATCCTTTTAAAAATGTAAAAAAATATTAGAAAAAATAGTGCTTGAATGAGTAAATTAAGACCTTTTTCCTCATTAAACAAACATTAAATATTATAATAACAAAATTTCAGTGAAAGAGAATTAAACATTACTGTTATTTAACACTTCACATCAATAAACTTTGGACCACATATTAAAAATGCTCTTTAATTTCTTTCAAGGAAAAGAGTGTATTATTTGAGAAAAAATCTGGCAATTTATGCCATTTGGCCATTAAACATGCTAGATATCTATAAAAAAAAAGCAAAGTTGAAACATGTTCACCTTTATTAAAATCTAGAGATTAAGTCGTTATAGGCAATAAAGGTAAATAATAGAACATTGTGTTTCCTTATAATTATCCAAATTCAGAACCTTGTTCACTCATTCTTTTCATTCTTCGCACAACAAAGCAATTACTTGTCTTGCTTTGAGGTAAGCTTAATTTCTTATGTAGTAATTACAAGTTCACCTTCTTTTGTTCGATAAAAAATAGTTTTTTTTTGCTGTTGACGCAATTATCTCATTAAAGAGGAAATCATTTCAAAAAGTAATTGACTAAGAAAAAAAGAGATGATTGAAAGTATTGGTTCAGTTCACTTTATTAAGCTTTTCACTCTCACTTCAAGAGAATTTTTTTAAGTTCTTTCTATTTTTCGCGAATTTACTTTTTGTTTATTAGACAGTTTCATTATGAACATTGCTACAAAATATTATTTATATAAAGCATCTGTTATATAAATAATTTCAGCGCAATTTTCTCAAATGTCAACAACATTAGCTATTTTGCTTATACATACATATATATAGAGATAAATAGATGTAAATATAGACAGATAGATATTTAAATCTTTAATGTTCTTCTTCATGTGATTTTAAATTTTGTATTAAGCTTCTTTATGGAATTATGATAATGTATCAATAAAAACAGAAAATCAATTATTAAAACCAAAATAAGAAAAATATAATTATAAACTTGATCTTAAACATATATTAATTGAAAATTGGAGGAATATTTGAGGATAATATTGGAAGAGTATAACTTACTGACATTAATAAATTAATTAAATTCGCTTTCAAGGTGTGAGTATGTGAGTGCTGGAAACATTATTTAGCAAAATTATTTCATGTTCCTCTCAATTTCTGGTGAATGAAGATGGCTTTCTTCTCTTTGTGTTGGCATTTTTAAGACAATACAAAAAAAACCCCTCCTTGAAATGAAATTTAGGAGCACGTTTAATAAATCTGCTCGGAGAGAAGCCTCAAAATCAGGATAAAATTATTCCCTTTGCTTCATTACAATAATAAGAAGATAGTATAGAGTAATATATCTAGTTCAACTAGAGCAGATCTAACATAGAATTATTTTTATAAGATAACTATCACTTTCATACACATTCTTGGAAAAATAACGATAATTCAAAATCTAATTCTACATTACGGTTATTTTGCTACTTGTTTTTCTATAAAGGACCAATAAGAAAATTTATATTGCAACCGCACATTTAATTAAGTAATATTTGGAACCAAGCACATAGGGTAACAGAATACATGGAAATGTTTTCCTCTCAGTTTAAAATAGACATTTATTACTAATTTTGGTTTTCTAAACAGCATTTATTGATTAAAACTTGAAAGCGGTTCCTATTCCAGAAACTTTTGGTTTTCGTTTATCATTAAACAAGGCATTCAATTAATATTAAGGAGTCTTTGGATTCGGACCTTTCATGGCATTTTCAATATATTTTCGTTATCTTGGTGAAAACATATAATTAGTTACTGTCTTCAAGAAATGAATCTAAATGATATAGAAGGTGACGTGTCTTTAAAGACAAGTTCAGTCAAGTTTCTTGCTTGTAGTCCTCAATTCATCCAAATTTAGATGGATGAATGTCATTCACTAATTTAATATAGTCACACTTTCTCAGCAATCCGTTGAGACACAGGAAATGCACAGAAATTTAGTTAGACCACATATGTAAATTTTAAATATAATAAAGCTAGAACTAATTTGGTTCTTGCATGGCAGATTAGTTTTGTCATTTTCTTTTGGCATCACAGCTATATGGAGATTTTTTAGTGGTGTTTTGGATGTTTCCTGACTCTAATTTTGCAAGCGAAATAAAGACAACATTCCTTTTTGATTAAAGAAATGACGGGACGCATTGCGCTTCAACGCCACTTACCCATATATGCAGGATGTTCCTGAATTCATGGGCCACACTTTAAAGATAGGTATAATACATCTAAAGAAGCATTTTCGTATAGACATATGATGTCTGAGATGAAAATGTGTTGTGGAAAAAACGAAGAAAAAAATGGCAGGGAAATAAAAAGAAAGCGTTTTATTTATTAATTATATTGAGAGCAGTCGATATACAAGTTTATTGACGTAGATTAAATGAAGTTGAATTTTCGGGAAGAAAAGATATTATTAGATAAGGAGATTTATTTAATTTGCATTATCCAATCATCTGCAAAACAATTTTATTGATTTTGTATGGTATTTGAATAACAAACAATTTTTTGTTTTTAGAGAATATTTTTGTGAGAAAGGGAACACGAATCTTATATACGCAATTAAAGGAATGATGAGACTTATTGGGCTTCATTGCCATTTATTCATATATACAGGGTATTCCTGAATTCATGGGCCATGTTTTGAAACAGGTATAATACATCAAAAGAAGCATTTTTTTTGTATAACGATATGGGATCAAAGATGAAAATTGTAAGTTTAGAAGAAAAAATGGTGATGAAATAAAAAAATCTTTTATTTACACAATATATTTAGGGCAGACTATATACTACAAGTATAGTTACATAGCCTTAAATGTAGATGAAATTTTAAGAAGAGCAATATTAAGCAACTACGGAGATTTAGTTTGTATCATCAAATAGTCTGCAACACAATTTTATTGAAATTCAGTATTTTTACGCGAGCATCAAACTATTTTATTTGGTTATTAGATAATCTTTTTGTGAGTAAGAAAACATATATTAAATGTACGGTCGTCAGCATTCTTTTTACTCCTCCTATATTCTAATTTCTGATCCATATTGTTTTACAAGTCTTTTTTATATGTATTTTTTCCTACTATTAAAATTTAGTCCATAAATTCATGGACACTCTTTATGTAGTGGGATTTATAGTGTGCATTAATGCATTTAAGAAATGCCACAGTTCAAAAAAATGTAATGTCTTTTACCAAAACACTAAGTCACTACAATTATTTTCTTCTCTATTTACTTTATTACCGCTATTTACTCTATTTACGGCTATTTACTTTTAACATTTATAAAATTTTCATTTCGACAGTCAGACTGCCATCATTTCCACCAGCCTTTTTCTCGACAGTGACTACAAAAATACTAAAAATTAATATCTTCAAACTTGGTTCCTAATTCTCACGGTTTTTTTTATATTTAAGTATTACATAATATATATTTACGTATTTTATATTCAATATATGGTACATATATTTTATTATATTCTTTTTTATAATTTTTTAATAATTTACAAGTTTTTGAGATCTGTACCTTATATTACAAGTATTTACTTTATCCATATTTTAGAAATGTTTCAAGGAAACTAAGGAAATCCACTAACACATTATCCGTTAAAACAAACGAAAAGTCAACTTTTATTCTCACATTTGTGCTTAGATCAGCATTTTAGAAAAAAATATTTTCACCATGTAATTGATAACCAGAACTGCAATTGAAAGGTATTAGCTGAATTCTTACATTTTCTCACAAATAAACAGTTGTAGATTATATAAATACCTTGAAAAGAAATTATTATATCTGATTCTAGATCTGGTGAGATTTAAAAAGAATCATTCTCTTTTATTCAACTTGTCGTGATATTTCTATAAAAGGAATGTCGTGTGAATATTTATATGAATTCACTTTAGTGTAATTGACCAACAATAGAAAAATGTTTGTAAAAAAGATATTTGTTGAATTGGTGAGAAAGGATGAAATTGGCTTATCTATTGCTATATAACCTTTTTTCACCACAAAGAAAATTTTTAATTATTCTTTTAGAAATAAGATTTCATTTTTGGTTTTTAGTAAGATGAAAAAATATAATTAGAAAAACTAAGAATTATTAAACTGTTAACTGGCCTTGAAAATTTGTGTTTTAGTTCTTATAACGAGATATAGTTTTTTTTCAGTGCTATACAACAAAGCATAACTGAAAAATAATTAACGTAACCAAAAGAAAAGGTACAACAGAGCAATTATAAAAAGAATGGATAGTTTTCAAGAGAACGATTTTGTTTTAAAGTTTTTTTTAAAAAATTATAACTCACAATAAATATGAAAGAAATGAAAAATGTGACTTCAATTTGCAGAATTTTTGAAATTTCAAACCATTTTGGAAAAAAAAATCTACAAACATGAACTTGACTTGTGTTCTTAGCGAAATGATATTAACCTTTTTTTTATCTTTAGTTACATTAATAACCAAAAAATTCAGTGGATTTCTCTTAATTGCCAAATTTGCAGCTACAAATTAACAATTGTGGAAGTTCCTCATGATCTGTTTCTTATTTTATCAAACAAATAGTGAAGTTGTGATTGCTAATGCGGTGCATGACCTTATTCTAATATGATCAGAAGTCGTTGCTGCTGGAATAATAGCTAAACTATTTATTCACAAGCGGAAACAATTAATTTAAATTTAAAAAAATTATAGCACTTATTTTATGTAAATTTTTCGATATCGATGTTATAGAAACTGAGATATACATGCGTATCGACTGGCGAAAATATTGCTGACTTTTGCTACCAGAAGGAAGCAACCTGGAAAGGAACTTAAGTTCAGAGAGAACGACATCTACTATCGAGAAAGATAGACTTGTCTTTAATCTTCTCTATAAATATCCATACTATAGCCTAACGGAATGTTTGATAGAAGAATCCAAATTAGATAGACAGAATGAATGTTGATGCAGATTGGCAAAATAGCTGACTATACTCAGGGTAAAATCACCTGTTCTATGAACCACTACATAGAATAAAAATGTAAACAAAAAATTTAAATTGGGGGAAAATGAAGAATAGAAATGACGTAATTGGTCATGAAAGTAATCATCTTAAAATTGATTATTTCATTTTATTTGTAAACTAAAGAATAATGGCAGTAACAAAAACAGCATATTCGATTATTAATATTTTTAAATATGATTTTTTTATTATATATATATATTTAAGGATAGGAAAAATTATTCATGAAATTTCCGTTATGTTAAGTATTTTTCATTTTAAATTTCTTATACAAGCAAATTTATTAAATATGAAAAAGCATTAAGTATGAAGTTCATCTATGAAATTTTTGGTGCTCTAGAACATTTAGGAATAATTTTTTTGGTTTTTCTTTTCAGCGTAATAATCTAATCTGTGTCCTTTATTACACTGAGATTCACGATGCTGTCATCAAATTGCATTTACTCATCTATTAACTTCATAGCTAAAATTCTTTGAAATTCTTCAAAAGATTTGTCTGAATTGGGAAGTAAATGAAACAGAAAACCAGATGAAGTTCCAATGCTATCATATCCATCACAAAACTTTAGATTTTGAAGTTGTGTGATTTCAACATTTGTTTTTAAATATAATGGGGAAAACCTTTTAATTTGTTCTGACATAGAATGTGACTGAGGAGGATCAGGGATTATTTTTGTTTTTACAGACAAAACAACTTCCAAACATAATGACCGAGCGGGCAAGATTGCCTCTAACTTCACAAGTGAAATCATTGCTATCAAAGAAGCTTTGATCATATACTTTGAGCAGACAACGCAGATTCCGCCAGATGGGATCGTGATCTTCTCTGATTGCAAATCCACTTTAGATACTATTCAAGGTGGAAAGACAGAGATTTCCTAGAATATTAATGCTTTTCTTTTTTCTGCCGTGGAAATGAAGAAGTCACGCAGCTTGCAATGGCTCCCATCCCACGTGAGCATTGAGAGAAACGAGCAGGCCGACACTCTTGCCAAGGAGGCCAGAACAGTGGAATCCACCCCTTTATCTACTACTGCTCTGGATGCTAATGCCGTGGCAAGACAAAGGCTTTGTACCAATCGTAAGAAATTCTCTTTGACACATCTAAATTATAAAAGAGATATCACAACCACAATTTCAAGACTCAGAACAGGACACCTGAGGGGCATGAGGATCATGCCCGTTGGCTCCAGACTCTATGGAGAATACAGACATTGTCCAGAAGTGCAGCTGGATCCGGAGCATACTTTTAGCTACCGTTCTATTACTTCAGGCCTCTTCAAAATAGAAATTGACTGCACCATGGATATTCTTTATTCCGATAAAGCTGAAGATGTGGCCAGGGCTGTTCTACATGCTTTCGGACCAATTTAATTATCACCCCTCTCCCTTTCCCCTCTTATTTTTTATTGCAACAACAATAACAACAACCTTTTAATGAGCAATTGATATTTCTATAAATAAATCGAGTAAATTTAAGGATTGCAATTATTTAAAAACATTTGCTTGTAGAAATATTTTATTTTCTACTATATTTAATGTTTAATTAAAATCATTAGGTTTGTTACAAGTAATAATCGTATAAATAATACTACTATTACTATTGAAATATAATAAATACTGCAATATAGAGTGAGCTTGAATTTAGTTCACATACAGCTTTCTACAATTGTCAAATTATATTAAAGTCTCTTTTTAAAGGAAAATAAAACAATATATTAAAATAATGTATTTACATATGTAATAATATATTTCAATTAGTAATTGTTTTCCCGAAATTGTCTTAAATCAATTTCGAATAACGGAAACTACACTTTAGAAACTGTGCATATCTAGTTAAGGAAGTATTATAAATATATATATGGAAAGGAGAAATTCAATTAAAAATTATTTTTCTTATTGTTCAAAAAATTAGAAGTCAATGTCTAAAGATCAACTTCTAACTTCGGAGAAAACAGTATTTATCCACTTTTTTTATTCCTTCCAATTCTTCTGGTCTTTACGTAATGTAGTTTCTTCAATTTTCCATCGACACGCAGCTTTCCTTTTGAAACATAAGAAGGCGACCAAGGTTGATGACCTTCTGAAGGAAAATATAATTGTGAGAAACTATTACATTGATAATTTTTTATGATACGCAGTAACGCCCAATGGTTTAATTCATCTTCTGAAAAACTAATTCTTATCTACAAAATAAGTTTGAAAGGAGCGAAAGATATTTTTCCGGTGCAATAAAATTTGTGCTCTGTTTACTACAGAAACTCTTTCAGACAGGACTATAGATAATATCACAAAAATCCATGGCATTATTTCTGATATTGGAAATTTACTTTTGTCGCCTGTCACTAAACAACTTAGAATGTGGCAAGGAAAAATTCATTTCCTCTCTAAAAATGTTTGATTTGTTAAAACATTTTTGGTTTATCAAGAATAAAAAAGTAAATTAATAATAACAAAAATATTTAAATATTTAAAATCAGTTCTATATTTCTTTTTTTATTAAGATTTAAAAAATATTAAGTAGAATATAATACATAAAAAAAACAGAAAAGAAAAGACTTTGCATTAATTAACATTTCCGTTGCACATCTTTCGATATCTACATTTACTTAGCAATTGCAATGAACGAATGCTCAACTGAATAATCTTAAATATTGACTACTCTTATTTAATTTATGTTATTAACTCTTGCTAATACATAGGTTATGTTTTAGAGTTTCGTTGTTCTCATTGTGCTACTAAGAGACACTGCTTCTTCATTCGGAAGAAGTAGTTCTTGCAAAAGCTATGTAATGCATCTGAGAATGTAACAAATACATTTGGAGACATAAATAAATAGTAACTTACAAATTATTTAAAGATATCGGAACAGAAATCAGGAAATTCAGTCAAACATTTTACTTTTCTAATACCTATGGTAATTGTAAAATACAAAACAGATGCAATGAAATCATAATCATAACCGGCTACTCCAACCAGCCCGAAAGCAAAAGGGAAAAATTAGAATGATCGGATCGTTGCTCCAGTAACACTGGCGAGAACTGCGATTGAGTCCTACGTGCCATCACCTTCCTCTACACTGACCTTTCTCGAGGGAAGTAAGTCCTGTCATCGAAAGGAGGTAGCCGACCCCCACCATTTCTGTACCCATTAGGATGACGAGAACTAACCACCATACCGGTATCTTTTCTTTCTCATTTCTGAAGAAGAAAAGCCTCCTGATGACAGGCAAATAAATCATAAATAACTAACAAAGGTTCACCATATATATAGCATCAGGCTCACTAGAAGATCGCGGAATAGAAGATAGGAGAACTTGATGCTCACAGAATAGACCTGTCTGGAAATTACAAGCCATATACCAGAAATATTTGAAGGAAAATTTGCAGCATTAAATATAATCAGAATAAAATAAAAAAATCTCTCTATTTCATGGTTTACCAACAGCTGAGTATTATTCTCATTGTAATTTAGAATGGCATTGAAGAATCCATTCAATTTCACGTTTTTACGAATATTTTTAATTTAGAAGAAACAATTGTAGAAAAACTAATTAAGTTGCTGAGTTGTTGAAATTTTTGGGTAATAACGTTCAGGGATTTAAAAATCTTCATTTTTATTTATAAATTGTAGAAAATATAGCTCTTATAAACGTGAAGAAATAACAAAAATTTAGTTTCTTTTTTGATTTTACTGCTAGATTCATATGCATTTAAAATACAATTTCGGTGCGTGTTTTAAAAAAAGATAATTTGATACAATAGCTGCAATGCTTCCAACTTGTATATCTAATTAACAGTCTAAATACATTATCTAGACAGCATTCAAAAGGAATTGATCGCATTCTTTTTCCTTTTCTTTTTGATAAAATGACGGTAAATCTCCCGTGACAGCTTTAAATATACCGAATAATTGACTGTCACAGCGCAATCACCTAATCAATTTCTGATTAAAATAATTAAGAGCATAGTCAGTGGAGAAAGACAATCAAATGCAAGGGATTAAACCATGAAAGATGTATCATTTGCTCTCTTTAAATGCACGTAAATGATTTGGGAGTTAAATGTATTTAATATTTACATGCAACGTTAGGAGCTCTTTCAATATAATAAAATTCAAAAGAAAATCATCATATGTTCTTTCTATACATATCACATTAAAAATCCTTCGAATATGAAAATTATTTTATTTGAGAGTAAAATAACTAGAAATGTTAAATAACTTTTTTTCTCTTGTAAGACAACCAGTACGGTTTAAATATTAGGCATATTAGCACAGAATTTACCACAAGGTTATTATGATATTTCCGTGATATTATACAGCATTCAAAATATCGAAAATTATATCGTAGAAATATCTCATAATATTTTCTGCTAATAAGGAAACAATGCAACTAAACTGTCACTTAGTAGTAGACTCAGTAGTTGAATGCCTCATTTCTCTCAACTTGACAATAGCCAATGAATGACACTGAAAGAATACAATAATCACAGTAGTGACAAAGTCACAAAAATCAATTATCAAAATAAAAGTTGGAAAATACTATCCATTTGTATCCATATACATACAAGATATGAAGACATATTTTATTCCTAAAATAATAATAAGGAAGCAGCATAAACTTGTGACGTAAATGGGGGACATGATTGGATCTCTTTGATTTCGATTTCAACGTCATCTTATCGATTAACATTAAGCCGTTGCGCCTTGCTGACTACTAATGGTTAGACAGTGTTCTAGGGTTTTCAACTTTCACTAAGCCACACATCAATTTAAGTTTTGATCACTAGAATTTTCTGAAGTTTGACATCGTTTTCCTCTTGAAACAGTGTTTCAGGCTACTCACTTTCATAAGACGTTGTTAAAATAGAATGATACAGATTGAGTACGAACATTTTTATTGTTTCTTAAATTATATCAGAATGCCTGAAAATCTAAAAAAAATTGCTCAGTGTACTTTTTGCAAATTTAAACCAAACGATATCTCATATATACATTTAAAAAATATTTTAATAACGCCTCTTTTAAAGAAACATAAGGTTTCAATTTTAAATGGGATCTGCTATTTTGAACTGCGGTCAGAAGAGGAGGATTTTACCTGAACTTTCCACTTAGGCCCCAGAAAAACGGGGGAGGGGGTCGGTTGGCACAAGACATTAGATTCATATTAAACTTTTGATTCATATTATTCATTTCAAGATTCACATTCATATTAGATTTTTGGAATCGGGATTCGAACTTCAAGCCTTGAGATATGGCTTCCTCGGCCTTTTCAATAAACTACTGTATTCAAGACATATAACAAAACTACGCCCTTTCTAAAAGAAATAGAATTTACTTGCAAAATTGCATTAAAAGGCTTGTCAAAAACCAAACATTAAGTGAATACAAGAACATCAAATTAAACTTTAAGATGTATTAGCTGAAAATTGTCGAAAAAAAAAGTTTTTGTTAGATGTTTTAAAATATATTAGCAGAAAACTGACGAAAAAATTAATCATATTAATATCATTAATGCTTGATATTAATATCTAAATATATTATCGCACAAAAGATAAAACAAAATAAGATTCTTTTTTCTATAAGAGGTTCTCTAGAAAAGCTGAGTTTCGTGAACTTAAAATGTTCTATCGTTAAGTGGATTTTCTGCTGTAGGTAAATTATTAATTTTTGGAGTCTGTTAATTTGGAATTTTTGGAGTCAGTCAAAATTATTAATTTTTAGAGTAAATTAATAAGTAAATGAAAGAAACATTCCTATTTTTCGATTGAGGTGTAAATAATAATACCTTATATTTCCTTTAAATGTTAATTTGTTATAGACTTTCCTTTTTTCATTGAAATGTTTTTAGGTAAGTGTACTACAAAATAAGATATTTTTGAAGCTCTGTTATTTTTCAGATACAATATTTATGAATATTAATGAGGAACTGCATATGAACTCGTAATTAAAAACTCTGCAACTGATTTGGTCAAAAGAATCTCTGCCACAATTATAAACTTCCGCCAAATGCGGGGAATTTTCGAAAGGGTTCGAAAATTGCGAATGGTAATATTTTCAAGCGAATATTGTAAAAAGGCATAAACCTAGTGCATGGACATAGACCTAGTATAAAGTATCACTAAATAGTTTTTCATCCTCCTTTCACACTTTTCATTTTTTGCCTTCCATCAGAGCCCTTAAGCGTCAGCTTTTAATTTTCGTTTATTTTTTCCTATGTGTTTCTGTTTTGTTTTTGATTTTTCGATCTCCCTAAAAGTTTGTACATGGAATTTTGAATCACTCTGTATTGCAGAACTTTAGTGCCATGTGCTTAAGAAATACCAATATTGTTAATTTAGTTAATGATTTTAATCAAAAAGTTCAGTTGTTTAAGTAATTATCAAGCTGTAAACGATTTTAGCAGGTTGCAGTTAAATAATGTATTAACTGCATATTTGGTTATTTTCTAGCACTTTTCATTCAAAGGTGATGCGCAAATAACCAAAATATTTGTACTTTTGGACAATGTTTAAACGACGATATTTGAAAAAGCTCTTATAAATTGATTATATATGTAAAAGGAAAAATTTCTATAAAAAGTGAATGAAATGTCTAAACTTGAAAGATACTATTTTAAAAATCTATTTTCATTTTCTCCTTCTATTGAAAGCGATTCAATATAGTCAGGATATCATTGACAAAGGGTGTAAGACTTATATTAAAAGTTAGTCCTTTGTGTTGCCTTGTCAAATGGTCAAAGCCTTCTGTTATAAAGGTCAATACACAATACATGGAAGCATATTTTTCATTACTCAGAATGAGATTTGCAGAAAATAATTTGCAGTACTAATAAAATATCTTTATTGAAAGCACATGCTTTTATTCAGTATTATTATAAAATGATTAACATCTTAGATAGTAAAGAGAGTAAAAATAAACTTAACTTCAAGTCAATTATTACTGGCGATCAGAGTGTTCCCAAAAATGTGTTCTTTGGACTTATAGAGGGCTTGAAGATTAGTCAAAACTCAAATTTGAATATTTTTTGACAATTACAATATTTTCTCATTTGATACAAAAAAGTAAAAATCCCTAATTGCCGAAACCTGAAAGTTCCTAGTTTGGCACAGTATAGATACTGGTTAGTGATGACTTCATTAGATGGATACATCGTAAAAAAAGATTATGAAATTTCATTGTTTTTTTCAAAGAAAGCGAAATTGAAAGAGTTCCCAAAGTATTGTTCTGCATTCATGAGTTTCAACAAAAAGAAACTTCGAATCATCTCGACTTCTTCGGATCTCATGTTGGCAGAACAAATGGAATAACGGTGACATCCATAGAAGTGTCACTCCATTCTTTGGAAGATCAACATTTTTTAATGCAAGGGGAAAGAACAAAAATCATGTTTACAACAAGTTATCCTCCATAACTAACCCATCTGAAGAGATTTTAACATCATAACAACTGATTGCAGAAATTTCTGTGAGTTGAGAAATTCATTTAACATTAGGATAATTATCTTTTAATGAATTCATACTAATTAATCACTTCTGAAACGACTTTTATCAAAAATGATGGTAAAGAGTAACACCAGCCCATTCTAGAGAATTTAGATTTAAAAAAAATTAAGAGAAATTTTTGTATTAACGAAAGTATTCTCTTCCCTCCAAATCAAAATCAAAGCTGCGATTGACTCAAATCGCAGACTCTCCTTCTTAAAATTCGATTATAATACTTTCTTGAAGTATTTGACCATTTTTCCTTTGATTTCCAACTACACTTAACGCATATTTCCTCAACCACGGGCTTGTATATCAGCCAAGAATATTCTGGCCATATTTTTCGGAATGTCAAGTAACCAGATATTTCCTCTAGCCAAATGTATTGTAATGTATAATTTTTATGAATTTTCAATCGTATTTCTATTTCTTTGCTACAATCTTAATTATACATTTAGGGCCTATAAATTTAACAAGACATGCATGCATTCATCTGCATGCGTGTCCTGTCAAATTCAATCCCTCATAACCTTTTTTCAGTGTCGGCCCAGACAATTCAGTAGCAGTGAGGATACGGGATAATTCAATCATGTTCTCTTTCAGAAGCATCTTCTGCAATTCCTTCCACTTTTTTAATTCATCCCACAGATTCAGAATTTAAACTCTTCAGAATTTAAATTCGTGGACATGCAATGGTATTATTGTTCATTAGATTTCATAAATATGTGTACAATTACATGTTATTTATGATATAATTATTAATAATATTTTATTTTAAACAGTATAATGTCATATTCATGATGTCAAGCAATTTTTCATAACCTCAATGTCACGTAATTTGCAGAATAAACCTCACACTTAGTGTATGAAACGAGCCGAAGATATTATACCTTTCCAAAACTTTCTTTTAACAAATCTGGATTTAAAAAAAAACAATGACATCAAATCCGATTACAAAGAAACTTTATTTAGAACAAAGTAAATAGTGACTAATTGATTGGTGTTGAATTGACATGGTGTTTATAAGGACGACACTTTAAAACGGCAGCTTTGTGTGTAGTGAAGATAGTGAGAGTGTGAAATAGCAGAAAAAACCTTATCCATCTATAAGAAGTGTGTAGTTAATATATATACGAGATTCGGAAACTATTTCTGTTATAATTGAGGATAGATACATTATCTTTATTAATCATATCTTTTCAAAATTTGCTAAACAACATGTGATATTATAAATAACCCAATATATGCTCTAAATCCAGCAACTAATTTACTTTTATTTACTAGAATGGTTTTATACAACCAAGAGATATTTTGCAACAACTAAAATTCAGAATTGTTTTCTTCAAAATGAGCAACAAGAAATTATTATTTTATTAAGTTTAGCAAATAAAATATCATTAAAACGTTTTATTTAGAGATTAAACCAGGCAAATCGAGGAGGAAAATGAAAGCTAGTTACTTTTAAAAAATGTCTTTTAAATATACAGCAAATCAGTCAAATAATATGGAAAAACTTAATATGTAAATCTGAATTTTATAATTTCACCAAAAATTCCTTAATTGTTTTTACTAATCTTTTTAAAGATTTGCAATTTTGAAGCAATATATACGTACTCAGTGTATTAATATCTTCTAATTAATTAATATTTTGACAAATATTTTAATAAATTATTAATGAAACGTAAGTGATGAACATTATTTCTATTTTTGAACATAAATATTCAAGAACTATATTTAACTTTTATATAAATGGATTGTTATATAATTGAAACATGATGAAACAGAAGAAAGTGTTTTGGCTACTATGGCATATTACATAAATGATTATAAACTGAATTCAATTTTTAGTAAAATCTCAAGAAATTGTTTATTGGATCAACATTTTTCATATTAGACGAAATATATTAAGAAAAAACTATTAATTTTAAATCCTAGTCAAATAATGAAATTGTCAATAAGGATAATAGTTCACAAACTTACATTTTAATCACAATATTAGGCTGCATCCCAAAATTCTGCAACTGGAACTGTGATTTCGCAGTCTCATTTTACTCTCAAATCATTTCAAATGATTTTTTTAAAAAAAAATTAAGTAGTCTTAGAAAGAAATAATGGAAGTAAGACTAGACATAGGAAACATTTAAAAGTTACATTTTTATTAGAGAGCATCATTTTTATTTAAAATAGAAAAATATACTTAATTAATTAATTAATTATAAACAAACATCTTCATTACAATTTTCATTTGCAAATCTTCAGTTCAAAGAAGATGAAATATAAATGAATAGATGAAATATCAACATAACAGAAAAGATTAATCTTTTGATGTAAGGAAAGGATAACACTAGTGATTTTCAAAAAATTTAAAAGCATTTCGATGTCAAAATTTCATTACAATTATTTTCATTAAAATGTGACGTTTAAAAACATTTCTCTTTATTTTAGAATTTAAAGTGTAGAGGCAAGAAAATATCATAAAAATCCATTCACTTCTGATAAGAGGAAATGAACTAATTAAATGTGCAATAAAAAGAGTAAAGAAATAGCAACGCATAATAATACGGTAATTACCGAATATTTTGTTTTAATGATAAGAAGCTTTAAGTATTATTGCTGTTGTATTTTAAATCTTACAATATTTACTTAAATGCTTAGTATTATTTTCAATGATTTTGATTTCATAATAATGCTACTTCGATGCAGATATATTTTAATGAATAATATTATTTTAAATAATTTTTTTTAGTTTGGACTCTTTTACAGCATCTTTAAAATCCTTCCTTAAAACTTTATTAAATCAATAATAAATAATGGATTTTAATAAAATCATTCATTATTCCAGAAATTAGTTTAATGTTTACTTTCAAAAAATCAAACAACAACTATATTTTTAATATTTTAATTGTAATTAAAGTGTGAAGATAATACCCAATAAAATGTTGTTAAGGTATCCAAACACATTAAAAAGGTCGATTTTCGCCAAAAATGACATTTTAAAATATTCTTTTATTGGATAGATCATTCTTCGAGCTATCCAAAACAAATTAATTTTTATCTATACGTTAATTAGAAGTCAAGATATTAATACTTTCGTAATGATTGGTAAATCGAAATTGGACATTTTAAATAACCGGAAGTACCCATTTTAAAAGGCCAAAAACATGTGAAAAATTTGTATAAACACAAATTTAGTTTTAAATACGGAACATTTTTTTTTGCACTGCAAAATGAAAAATCTCGATGAGAGTTTTAACGGTGTTTTGTGGAAATTTGTACCTAAAGATATCTTTGTTGAGCCGAGAACCCTTAGATTAGGGGCATTTATGTCTGCAATACATTTTGACGAAGGTTTTATAGGATTACTGAATGTTCTTAAGGTTACTGGAGTGTACAATAGTGCAAATGAAGTTAGAGCATTTTCTGACCTCGACAAAAACAAAATATGCGAATCTAGGCGGCATTTACTGCCAAACACATAAATTGCCAGGAGAAAAATATAATGATTAAAAAAAGGAAAATTATTAAATGCTGAGGAGGACGAAAGTATATCCTATAAATGTGGTGAATTTTAAGTATGTATACACATAATTTATTATTAAAACATTTTAGTGTATACTTTAAATGCATTTTTCTCAAAATTGATTTTTTCTAATTTTTTTCTCATTCAAATCAAATAACTCAATATATAATTATCATATTACTATGAAATTTGGTGGACTTTATTTTTATACTATTTTATAGGGAATGAACTAAAAGAATTTATATTGAGGAAACATTTTTTAAATTACAGCCTATTGTTTGAACAATAAAGTCATAAATTTATTAAAAATTTCATGATAAATTCTTCGACTGGTACTAAATTTTTTTATTTATTATTATAACCATACGATTGTAGTTCATTCCCTAGAGAAAACTATGTAGTTTAATTTTGTATAAGTTTTGTTTGGATGAAAGTAATAGTTTTTGGTGTAGCCAGTTTGAAGATTTTAAAGAATTTTCTTAAATTTATGCTATTAAATGCCAATTTTCAAAAGTTTTAATGTTTATTTTAAATATTGACATCCTATTACTAATTTTGAATAGTCTTAAACCCAGAAATATGATTAAAGTATGTCTACACCATGTCTTAATAGAAAAGTGTTCCGAACGTGTTCGGATACCTTAAATTAAGTTTTTATTCATGGTATCTCATTATTTCTTCCGAATTTTTTTTTCAATTTATTTCTCTTCATTTCCTCATTTATGTAATTATTCTAAATGACTGTTAGAATTCGAAATAACTTTTTATATATTATTGAAATTATTTGTAGAATAATCTTGCATTTGAATATTAGTATGTATGGTTGGCACGAACCTCTACTCTCTATTCTATTCTTTGCAAATTTTGAGTTAATTTTTCATTTATTTCTGTATTTTCACGATAATAAACTTCAGATTTTTTAGAATTTAATTCTCACTTAATCTATTATTTAAATAAAGTTTGATTCCACATGTATAGTGGCACTTTGTCATACATTTGGAAAAAAATTAAGCTACAATAATAATTATAATAAGGATATATTTTTAAAAACGCAAAAACGTTAAAAAAATTCTTCGAAACTCTATTTGTTTCAATAAACTTTAAAAATGTTGTTTCTAAAGAAAATCTAAGAAATTTATTAGTTTAAAAATCTTTGCAAAGAAGTATTTTTGCAAAAAGTAAAGCTTTTAGTTATTAAAATTAACAAGTTATTTACTATCTTTTAAATTTATGGTGCTGTGGACTCAAAAATTTAAAGAAGGAATGTTTTTGTTATATATCACAGCTCTGTTTAATAATTTCGTTATTTTGTTCACAAGTAAGGAATTTTGAAATATTGAAATATTTATTTTAAAAATTGAATATTCAGGGGATAGATTAATAATGTGTTTATTGTGTGACTAGTAACCGAATTTTCAAATTAATTCATTAACTATTGGGCGTTATTTTTACAATTAAATTAAGTTCATTTAAAGCCCAAATCCATCAAAGTAATATTTTTTCAATTCAATTAAAAGCCTAAATTTTCTATATGTATTTATATGAAGTATTCATAGTTAAGTTGATGTAATTTTTCAAAGAACATAATTGCAAAAAAATTACCTTTTATACACACACACGAAAAATAATCGTATGGAATTAACAAGAGGAGAAGCAACATAAGTTTACTTTGCGCACATTAAGTTAAAATTTGACTGCCATATTTTAAGAATTCATAGTTTTTTTTTCTATTTCATAAGGTAGAAAGACGTTGGAAATTTCTATCAAAGTCATCATATCATTCTGTAATATACAAAAGCAATTGATTACAAAGATGATAAAATACATTTAGTTGAAAATGTATATCTGAAAATATAAATTTAAATTATGCATTCGAACCAGAAAGCCATTATGTTGCCATTAGCTACGAAAATATAAATCACATGTTTAAAATAAAATTAAATATAAAAATTTCAGTTTTTGCTGTGTGAATTAAGAAATTCTCTTTTTATTTCACTTTATGTCTCCCATTCATTAAAATTTTATGACTTGAATAAATGCGAAATAAATATATTTACCTTTAAAATGTGTATAAATTTAATAAAATTTACCAATTTTTACATTTTTCTTTTGGCACGGATGTTAAATAACAGAAAAATAATATTAAAACTCCAATACTTCTTTTGAAGTATCATTTGTAGAAACCAGTTTTTTCATGCGTTTGTTATTTTAGATTTTAAATAAATGTAAATTTTAATGATCTTAGATTTCAAACATGGGGAATATATAAAAGATGCCTCATGTTACAGATTTTATATAACATTTTATATAACACATGAGTTTTCAAAAGAATAAGAATTTAGTAGAATTGCAAGAAATTTTGATTTTGAAATATTTTTTAATGAAAATAATTTTCTTTCGATTTCATTCAAACAGAAAGAAAAAATCTTTATGTTATTCTAAGAGAGAAAAAATAATAAGAAAATCATGCATTAATTTAAAATTTCATCAACATGTTTGAAAGCTAGTAAAATGTGTTACGAAAACATAATTCTGATTAATTTGCAACAAGGCTATTGATCAGCTGTTTCGTTGGGTATATTGGCTATATTGAATTCCAGTTAAATAGTTTAGATACATTTTCATTAAATAATTTCTTCCAACAGTCAAGTATTAAAGCATTATATACATGAACATATCTAATTGAGACTAGTTCAAGGACATCATAGCGCTATTAAAAATATAAATGTATAATTCATCTAATTATCACGGTGTTATAAATTTACATTTTTATATTAAACATAATCACATTTTATATTAAACATTATATTAAACATTTTATATAACACATATATAAATATGCATGTATTAAACATAATCATTCTTCTTTAAATTTCAACAACGAAGGGAAGGGTTTAATTTTTAATGAAACAATGAAATTGGTTTAAATTTCAGCGAAACAATTTAATTCATCGTTTATTATTAGATGAAAATTATTTTTAAAAAATCGTTCAAATTCAGAATAATTTTGCATAGTTATTAAATTGGTATCTTTAAAAGACAAGTTCGTTTTTGTGCAATTATATTTTCAGAAGTTTTTAAAGAAAAACGAAAAATTCAGCTTAATTTTTAAAAATTTATCTTTCAATAATCCCTCGCAGGCACAAATTCCTGAGTTGCATAGATATTCTCTCCCAAATATGTTCTTTATTTAATAGATATAAAGTAGTCTTTAGAGCGTCAACACTCAAGCAGACAGACTCACACACATATACACGCATTCTACACAATTATAAGTAGAGAGGCGATGTGACAGTATTGCAAGAATTTCTAATTATTAACTGCATTACATGCTGAAATACTCAATACGAGAATACGAGAGTTCAAAAATACCAGAGAGAAGGGGGAATTTCAAAAAAAAGCTCAAAGGATGAAAAAAAAAGTCTGTTAAAAGTTCTGAATTTTCACAACAAAATATTATCCCATTCCCTAGTCTGTTATTTATTAATTTTCTCAGGCAACAAATATTTCAATCTGGTATTGTTAAAATTTAAAAAAATTTAAACACATTTTAAAAACAGAAAATGTGATGAGATATAGAATTCATATTTAAATATTATTTAGATGTATTCTTTCGAAAAATACTCTTTTATGACAGTCACGAATTAAATATTTTTTATTTTATTAATTGTTAATATTAACGATATTAATATAAAATTCAAAACCCCCTTCTATTCACATTCTTAAGGAATTATTTCTTACATTACAAGGAAAACTGAAATTACTAAATAAGTTTCAAAGCTTGTGCATAAAATATATAAATGAAGCCTAAATTTGCTTTGAAAAAGGAAGTGTTTCTAAGAAGAAATTTAGAAAATATGAAGAAAATTAAAATACAGGTACCAATGGATTTCAAATGAAAAAAAGAATAACGCTGAAATCAATAAACTAAGCTTGTTTGTTTTGAGAATTTATGATAGAAAAGCCATATTTAAACCATATTAAAAAGATAAACAAAATATTAAAGATAAAAAAAACTTTGTCTTCATTAAATTGCTTAGATAGATTAAAAATGTGTTTATAAAAGAAAACATCACAAGAAATCACCTAGACCAAATTTACATCATACTTACAGAAAAATAATGATGTCGTAAAATACTGATAAAATAAATATCCATTGAGTTTCTAAAAATAGAAGAATATAAATATAGCTAGTTATATATGAAATGCTTCAAATTTACTATACATTTAGAAATTTAAATGCCTTCTCTTTAAAAGATAAGTTTATAATTCCAACTTTATTCCGATCTTATATATAGAAATTTTATGTCTTATTGCTCTCAAATGAATAAAAATGAAGCTCAATGATCCAAAAACGGCTTTAATGTTGACAGGCAAGCACTTATCAAAATAATTGCACATTTATCATTAAACTTATATGAACATATGAATGATGTTCCTTGAGAAGTTAAGATCGCATAATTTATTATTTAAAGAAATCTTTCACGGTGTTAGATCAAACGATTACAATTACACTTTGGGTCTTCATTTTTTAAATAAGGTCAATGGGAAGTCCCTTTTCGGAAATTTAAATATTCCGGTAAAAACTGAAGGATGCACTAGGCGCTAATCATTTAGACAAAGCTGAAATTAGTTTAATTTTGCAATAAATGAATTTCAGAAAAGTGAAAACTGATGCATAGAAATAATATAAATCTGCTTAATTTCTTTTTTTATATATATAATTTTTATTTTGGGTCAGTTTGGAAATCAAGATCTGCATAAAGAAAGAAGTAGGAAGAAAAAAAAATTTCTTTTTAATGTGAAGAATTTACAATCAAAATAGATTTGAGAATGTATAACCATTACAAATTGCTTTTGCTCAATATTTATGATTTTATTTTTCAAAATTATTATTCAGTAATTTTATTTTTAGCAATTTTATTTTTCAAAATAAATATAATAAATGATAAATCATGATGAAGATTTCATGAATGTCTCAGAAAAAAAAAGCATAATGTTCGTATTCAGTTCTCTGATTGATTTCTCATTATTTTGTGAAAATGGCACGTACTTACTTACTAAATTGCTTAAAGCCCCTCAATGCTTACTAAAATGGTATATTTATTTTATTTATGCCCCTTTAAGTTTTTTTTATTCTAGCAATTTTACACTAACAATACTACTCCATGTTGTATTCCTTTTTATAGGGCGGACACAGCGCCTGATCAGTTTCAGGAGGATGTAATGGCAAAGGAAGATAAAAAGTGATCTATTTTTTCTTTCAATTTTATGAATGGAGAATTAAATAACATTTTAAAAATTATCTGAAATAAAAGGAAGTTGGATATTTTTTGAAGAATATGAGTTCTGAAATTTTCAACAGTAAAACTGTTATTGAACTCGCATTCTATACTATGTCTCTTCTTTTGGCTGGTTGTTACTTGATAGATGAAGAAGAGTGATCATGGAAAAATTGAGATTTTACATTGAAAAAAAATCAAGGAGAAGAAATTCAAGATATATATTATTTTAAATTACTCCCATTCTGATACAAAAGTTGTTACTATAACATGCCATGTGAAATAAAAAAAAAATCACATTTCAAAAATTAAGGAACAAAATATATGTAAATTTAAAAAAAAAAAGGAGACAGAAATTAATTTCATTCAAAATATTTATATATACAGTTTACAGGTACAAGAGATATCAGTTAAAAATAATGGAAACATATTCTTGGAAACAGAGAGAAAAAATATTTGAAATTTCATACATATATAAAACCCGCACAAAGAAATGCAGTGAATTAGCTATAAGATAATTACGCACTCTGGCAGTTTTAAGAATAACATAAAAGAACATAATAATTAAAAAAGAAACACATGTAAGAATAAGCAAAATTAAAAAATAAAATAAAACTAAGCGAAATTCTATGGGTAAAATGTATCTTGAAACGAGGTTTAAAGTAAGGAGATTCGTCAGAATGAAATATTTTGACTGAGTTTGTATTTGAGTTATGACATTTTTAAAATCCAGCATCTGAGTAGTTGTATATTAAAGTATTTGAACTATATCATATTATTCCATCTTTTTATTTTAAGGGGACATTTAAGGTAAAAGAAAAAAGAACCCTTATGTTTTCGATGTTAATTCTTTGCAAACATACTAATTATTTTCGAGAATTCTGCAATTAAAAATTGCATAAAATTCCAAAGCATTCACAATCTTATAAATAAACAAGATGAATTTTAATTGTACGATATATGCTTAAATATTGCAGAATGTGTGCTGAAATCAGATATTTTCTTTCGTAAAATGTTTATCATATTGATAAAACTAAATTGTTTTATCAATATGTTAAACATTAGGAAATTCATTAAAAACTATTAGCAATTTGAATGGGAAAGAAAGATAATCCTTCGAATTTGTGTTTGAATAATCCAAACATAAATTTTGATGAAAAATCGAACAATAAAACAGAATAAATCATCAGAAGCTTAATCTTAATTAAATATTTATATCACATAATAATAATAATAATTAAATATTACATAAATATTTATTTTCTGTGAATTTATTAAAATGAAGTATCATTAAGATTCATTGCTAGGTGATTACAATGCTAAAAACATATAAGCAAAATCCGATTTTTTTATTATGGACTTTATTTTCATAAAATATTAAACGACATTTCCGCAATGTTGTCTACCATTCTGAATGTCTATCAATACCATGCAGATATCGTAACAAAGTTATTGGGAATTTTATGAAAATAGAGCCACAATTTGTTAATGAAATATGATTTGCAATATATATATATATATATATATCTTGGATGTATCATTTTTAAAAATAATATTTTCAAGACACTACAAGTCTAGAATAGAATTTCGGAAAAGAAGAAACACATATATTTCTTATGGATGAAATATGGTTTAAAGCTAAGTGATGTTAGAATAATAAATTAATAAATATTTGATCTGCAAAACAATTATGTTTTTGCAGGTATATACTTAAACAATAAATGCAAATACAGCATAAATTGTTTCCGTAAGAGATGAGGATATTGAATAGAACGGCCATAATGCACTTGTATTTACTATCTATCGGTTTTTCAGAATTATTTTTTTATAGAGATGACATTGGGAAATGTTACATAAAATGTATGGTTTAGATGGTATTAAGTATAAATAGGCCAGAATAAAAATAATTTATGGGCTCACTTATTTTTATTATTCTATATAATGTGAACTTCGTTTTATGGACTGCGTTACAAGAACAAATATTATCAGAGATAGAATAAATAGTTTGTCATAGAATCATTTGTCAGAAAATAAATCTACGCCTATTGAATATTCTTGCGTACATTGTTTTCATAAATAAAGGACTTAAACATTAGTTTTCCATTGCAAAAATCAATTAAACAAAAATTTGATATTATTAAATTTTTAAACGAGAGAAAGATGTTTACACGGTGACAAGAAAATAACATACCTCAGGAGTAAAAGTAAAAATTTCATTAAAAATTAAAAAAAAAACGTGTACATTACTAGTACATAAAAAAGGAGAAGAAATGATTAAAATAAATGTTTTGAATATTGTATTCAAGAAACACTTCTACGGAAGTTATTTCTTTCCTCTATCTTTTTTTTATTTCATTGAGATTGAAAAGGAATAATGCATCTTTTAAAGTAGGCATTGTAGGTAAGAATTATAAAAAGAAACAGATGTGAAGACTCATTGCTTAAAAGAGAGTTCTTAAAAGATATTAAAAAATTTTCGTTGTGCTTGAAGATACTGTTTAAAACTTGTTGTTGCGTAGATCCTTAAGAATTATTACTGCTTTTTGAGTGGTATATTTAATTTTTTTTCCAGAAGAAGGAAAATATGTCGAACGCTTAATTCGTGAAGCAGGTTGAGTATTAAAGTATTTTCTGTGACTTAAAAATGCATTTGTAGCTAGAAGATGAATATATTTTTGTGTGAGATTCTGTGTATTTCGTTTTGTATGACGATTAGATATTTTTAGTGTTTGCATTTAAGCGGACTTTTTTATTATTTTATCAAAAGGTTTACTGAATAGATTTTGCTTTCTCAATATACATAATATAATGACAGTTATGTTTTAGTGAAGTAAGAGGAAATTTAGAATTGTAGTGACTTATGAGAAATTTATAATTCGAGTAAATCAATCATTCTTTATTTTGCTAATTATCAAAAGTTAAAATGTAAAAATAAATAAATAAATAAAAATTACTTTTGTACTTAAAAATTATTAAAAAATTTTTTACTTGCTCTTCAACATTTTATACATATACCAGGTTATTAAAATAATATTATTTAATTTTATTTAAAAATCATTTAAAAAAATCTGAACTTGCTCTTCAACATTTTACACATATGTCAGGTTATTAAAATAATATTATTTTTCAATTATTTACCATCACCTACTTATTCTTTGATTTAGCTTATAACAACATGAATAGAATTTTATTCATTTGTTTTGTTTAAAATTTTCTGAGAGTTAATTTTATTTATCTAAAAAGCGTAAATACAGATGATATTCTTTTCAAATATATGCATTACTGAAGTCCATAAAGATATAATATGCCAGAATAATAATAAGAGAACAATTTTTAGGGCGGTTATAGGGAATACAACTTTCCGCAATGATAATATCAACAGTCCATAAATATGGGGGAGTTTTATCGCAGTCATCTAGAGATAAAACTAATGCGCTGAGCTGTGAGCAAAAATTCATAAATTGTTGTTGCTAAACAGTTCTAGAGAAAAAAAAATCAAATGTTCCTTTTTATAATTTAAAAATAATATTAAAAAATGTTCTTGCTTTTCAATATTTTATACACAGCTCAGATTATTAAAATAAAATTATTCTTTAGTTATTTGTTATCATCTGCTCGCTTAGCTAAATTTTGATTTAGCTTATAATATAAATAGCCTTTATAAAATCCTTATTCCTACGTTTATTCGTTAGAAAGGCTTCGTTATAATTCTTTGTTATTCTTCTTGATAACATATTATCTGATTGTATTTCAATGCTAACAATATGCCATAGAACTAAATCCATTTCACATAAAAAGATCTTAAAGCAAGATGAAATGAATTAGAAAACGCCTTAAGAATTGAAATTTATATAATGCTGGGAGTGTATATTAAATAAAAAATATGTCATCATTTCAATTTCAAACTCTTTAGAGTTTTAAACAATTTATATTCACTTGAAGCGTATTTTTTACATAATATTTATATGTTTATAATTTTTCTGTCGTGCATATGGACGAAACATTTATACGCAATCAAATCTACACACATCGACATTCACTTTTAGAAAATCTGCATAAATACTTTTTTTTTGTGTGATTTCTATTCTCGTGGAGCATTTCGAGCTTATAGTTTCAGAGCAATAAAGCATTTTTAAACCCTAAAAGCATACGTATAGCGCGGTTTCAAAGTGGTGCATATATGCAATTTTCTTCTGAAATATCTCTTAAAGTATCTAGAAGATGACCGTAAAAATGTGATACTACGTTAACAAGGAAAACACATAAAACTGGCTATCGTCAAAATCTCCTCACGGCTGTAATAAAGACACTATTGCGTCAAACGATTTCTGAGTTCAAATAGATAAAAAAAATGTGAAATAGTTGAGAGATTCTGTCGATTGATATTCCATGAATCCTATTTATTGGAAACATTGCTGTTATGAAAATAAAGGAAATCTGTGAATATTACTTTCATATTATAGAAAAGAAATAATTCAAAATGTGATAAAGTAGCAATTATTATTATTTATTTTTGAAAAAAGATATTATCACAATGATTTCAAAGAACACTATTTTTTTCTTTTAAATAAAAGAAATTCTGACGAAAAAGAATGCCACAACCTCCGATAAATTTTTTTGAAAATGACAGTGTTTTATAAAGAATATTAGGCTTTTCAAAATTTTTTCAATTGTCACTTAATTAATTATTTTTTTTACTAGGCATAATGACAACGAAAATAAATGACTAAGAAAAGAAATTAAGAAATTCAATACTCATAGGAAATTCAATATTAAAAGCAAGTATTTGTAGCATTATTTGCATATTAAAAGAGTAGAATATTCTACAGAGAGCTATCATATTTGGCGCAGATGTAATGATAAAAAGGGGAATCTTTGGGGATATTTTAAAAATTTAACTCAGATGTAGTGTTAATGAAAAATTAAGCATGTTACCAGCATCTTTTTGCGTTGACATACAATTTTATTGCAGAGAACTTTTCTTTATACCATTTTAAAAAGCTATCTGTTTCATGACATCATTCTAACTAATGAGTAGAATTTTCAAATGACTAGGAGGGCAGACGACTTGTATTTCATATCTAACCATCCTTTAGCAAACTCTCGCCAATTTAAGAACATTTTGTAAATATGTGTTCTGAATACATGATGTGAAAATCGGCTGTGCCGAATTCTATATATATATATATATATATATATATATATATATATATAT
>JAPMOR010117042.1:571065-605402 GCA_026543865.1 Argiope aurantia
ACTTATTTCTATATCCTTATGGCAATTTTGGAACTTTGAAAGTACCATCAGGTGATCGGACAGAGTTAACACTCCACAGCAATGCATAGATTTGATTCTCAAACCTCTACCAAAAGTATTTTTTACTTCAAGAATTAGTGACTTACATTAAAGCACATGAACTCCTGAAAAATGTTCCTTTCTTATTTCTAAACATAAATATTTAAACGAAAGATTATTCAATCATATCTGAACTAAACTGACATTTTGGTGAAATATAATTGCTTGCTGCACAAACCAAAAAAGGAATTACTCGAATTCTATCAGAAAAAAATAGAGATAGTGTAAGTATGTTGTAGCTGTTGCTTATACAATCCAATTCAAGTTACTGATCGGGGAAAGGGGGGTGCAGTAACTTTTGAACGTAAGGACTCCTGAGCACCCGAAGGCAGAAGTCTGACTTTAGCTCATATGAAGATGACACTCACATACTCGCTTGCACAACCCCAATTTTACATGGGGCTCTTTCGCACAGCTGACAGATAGAAAACAGGGTACAGAACAGCCATGCCAGAACTAGGACTCGAAACCGGACGCCCAGATCAAAGGGGAAGACGCGCTACCATGCCGCCGTCACAGCGAAAGTATTCCAATATAAAGCAACATGATTCAGGGAAAAATAAATAAATTCCAACAAAGTGGAAATCATTTTTGAAGAAATGATGACAAGACCAACTACTTAATAACTGCAGGTGATAACGAAAGTGAATTGCTTTCCCATATTTAATGATTTTCAGAGCATATTTAGCACAGGATGTTCCAATTTAACTATATTAAAGTTCTGTCTTGAAGCAACACTAGAGCTAATTTTTGGGACTGAACTTGTAGTTTTGAATCACCGTCAGCTAATGGAGACAACACTGTGATGGCAGTCCCCCACCAAGCTTTTGAATCACACCAGTGGGAAGGCATTTGGTTTCATTTAATTGCCCCAAATATCTGATTGTATTTTCGTATTTTAAAGGAACTAGGTTACAAATTTAGAATTATCTTATCCTATAGCTGAGACCTTACCAAACGGCACGGTGACGCATGACGCTCACAGGACGTACGAAAAATTACTGTATACGCTTGCATAAAAATATACAGAATATGTTTTTCTTTATAACAATTTTAAAATATTTCTGATTTTTTTGTTTTGTTTTCAATTGCTTAAATCATGATAAATTAATAAAAGAAACAATTCCTTTATTTATTTTTTTATCATTTTATAATCATACAACTGATCTAACCAACAGAGTAGAGGAATCTCACATGAAAAATCGCCCTAAGGAAAAAATTATAGTACATAAGGAAAATAGAAAGTTTTAATATTTTTTTAAACTTTGGATTTATTTCCTTATTTAAACCTTTAATCAAAATAGTTAATTGAGATGCAAGCAGTTAAAATTGCAAAATCTAATAAAGTATGCGATAACTAAAAATAAAATGTAATAAAAAATGAGAACTAAAAACAATAAATTGAAATAATTCTGAGGCAAAGAAGAATAAATTATTTCTCATAAATGATATTAAAGAAGATATACATAAGCTCTTTACAGTAATCTCATTAATTCTGCGAAATCCATTAACTATGCAATTCAAACTCTTTTAATAAAACAAACTTAAATACCTTTGTTAAAGGTTTCATCATTGACGAATAAAAAGGGTTGTATCCATGACGTTAGAGAATTAATTATCCAGAATTTTTATTATACTTTTGAGTCGTTTCAATGCAATACCTTTACTCTTCGCATTGTCATTGAATTTGTTTCAAAATAAAAGTTAATTAAAATATAACTTCACTAAAAATAGGTTTAAATATTGCTTCTTCGTTATAATTATATTTCTGTAATATTAGAAAATGTAGGATTCAATAGCTTTCGCAGAGTTTCATATATTCTTCTTCTAGTAAGTGTTTCAATTTTTCATAAAACAAAAATGAACTTCTTTAAATAGTTTCTAAAGACTAATGGTCAGAGTTTCTCTAAATTTTGAGAGACTTTAGCGAATATTTTGCTGAAAATATGTCAGATGTCGTAAAAGACAGTTAATTTTTTCAGTAACTTGTTCAATCATAATCGCAATGTGGTTCAGTTTTTCGAAGATTCGATTTACTATTATGAGCTTTGAATTGCTTTTCTGAGATTAAGATGAATATATTTTAATACATTCTCCATGTAATACAAGAGATGTTCAAATCAATAGGTACGAAATGACATCATGGGTATAAATGATGACTTTATTCAAAGTATACACCATAGGCCTGAGTACAACGATCCCATTGATTAACGGGCCTAAGGATTCCTTGTTTCCAGAATTCTTGTGGTCGGAACGAGACCCAGTTCTTCACAGCTTCTTTGAGTTCGCCTTCCGAGTTGAAATGCTTCCCTTTCAGGGTACAAAACACGTGGAGATCGCAGGGCGACATGTCAGGGCTGTAGGGCGGATGGTTGAACTGCTCCGATTTGAGCTTGACCAGTTCCGAATGTGTGACACTGGAGACGTGCGGGTACGCGTTATCATGAGTAGCCCAGGTCTTTTGTTCTTAATGAATCTGCGTAGTCTTCGGAGTGTCTCACAGTACACATCGGAGTTAATGATTCTTCTGCCATTGCCATGTTTGCATGCGACGTTAATTAGACGGCTCTCTTTATAAGAGCCCGTGCCCGCTCCTGCGCATCTAAGTAGGAGACTCCAATAGCATCCCTAGATGTCTTACTGTGTTTCCCCATAGCGGCATAGGCAAATATGTTAATACGTAATAATAAATACGTTGTTAATAATAAAATACACCTCTTGTATTTTATTATATTGAAAATTATTTATATGTAATATTTTTCTGGTAAAAAGATTCAGTTGATGATATATAGCTGATATTGCTATAATAAATTAAATTCATTTGTTATAAAAAGTACTTCTACTCCCTCAAAAATATATGTTGAAGACATTGAAAAATATTTATGACAAGTCGAATTATCATAAATACTTTTATTCCATAATTTTAATTTTTAAGCCTTTCTCTTAATCAAACAGTTTAAACTCTTTATTTTTATATTTTCATAACTTGCCTTTATAATACTATTTTTCAAACTTAAATCCTGTTTTGTCAATTTCTAAGATTTACAATTTTTTTTGTTGTCATAATTTTATTAATTGTAATCCAATCCATATTGTTTATTCAAATTTCACTTAGTAATTACTCAATTTGTTATGTAATTCAAAAATATGAGTGCTTATGAAGATTATATAAAAGAAGGAGGCTGTATTTTCAGAATGAAGCAATTATCTAATGTTGGTTGATTTCTCGCAATCGATAAAACAATAAAAAATATTCTAAATTTTATAAATTATTTGCCTTCTAACACAAGGTCATTTGATCTAGAATGGAGAAATTCGATACTAACATATTTTGAAAGGTTAGACAAGCGTTATTTTTTGAAATTTGGGGCAATTTTGAAAAGTTTTATTCAGAATTTTGATTAATTAAATATATAATGAAATTTTAATATAAAGTGAATTTCCATATAATTATTATAGCACTAAAATAAATTTAACAATTTCTCAAATTTTAAAAAAAGAAAACCCCTATAATTCGATTATTCGAATGTAATTGAATTTTTTTCTGAAATAACAATAAATTTTGAAAAAGATTAAGTATATTTCATAACAGTACATTTCGTAATTATTATAAAATTTGAATCATTTATTTTGTTTCATCAAATATTTGATCATATAAATGTTATTTAATGCATAATACTTTAAAGCGATATATCAAACACAACTAATACTTCAGGGGCTCCAATTGCTGATCTGATAATTGATTAATGCAAGGATATAAGTATTTTTATATTGATAATACTAAACTTAATGCTACTTTATTAATCTAACCTTTTTTTATTAATTTCAGCATTTTTTTAATTATTTATGTGTCACTAATGATCATAAATATGATATCATATAAGAAAATTAGAAACTTCTGCAGCAAACATACCAAAGCGAGAATAGCATATTAGATAAAATAAAATTAAAATTAAATGTTTTTATAAAAAGTTCAAAAATCACAAATAAATTAACAAAATACCATGATTAATTAATCGAAGGTTTTCATAGATTGCATTATATTTTATGAGATATGAATGATTAATTTATTTAAAAATTAAAGTTAACTATTCAAGTGTGATTAAATGCATTATGATTAATTAATGAATTTTTAAATTTATTTTCAACAGTACTTATATTCTTACGACAGCATTATTCAGAGAAGAATAAAGATTTATTTTAATTATCCATATTCTTTTACCCTCAATGCATATTTTGTACCTCCCTTTTCATATGCTTAAGAATTTTTTTTAAAGAATTCATTTTTTTAAATTACAAACTTTTATCGTCTACTTTAATAAACGAAGTAAATATATACTTTTTAAAAATTAAAATAAAAGGTGGAAGACTTAGAAAATGTATAAAGAAAATAAATAATCTAACATAATTTATATGTTTACATTACATTTTCGCGACCTAATGCCTACTCAAAAGACTTTAAGAAGATATTTAATACGAGGTCTGCAAAAAAACTTTGATGAAATGTCTGAAAAAAAGTCATAATAGTTGTGAGAGAAGCATCTAAAAGAAACATGAATTCAAAATAATCTTTCGTTAATATTAATTTCATCTACGCAAAATGTGAGTAAATATATAATAACCTTCTAATGCATGTTACCAAATACAAAGAAGAAAGAAAGATATTTAGAATTAACGTATTATGATGTATCAAATTAAATGCAAAATTTTCTCCAACACATTAAAAAGTTATTTCTCCCTCTATATGCCGTCTATCTGTCTATCTGCTTGAATTTAAAACGATTCCACAACCCTTGAGAATACAAATAGAGTTTTGGAGCATTTTTCTTAGAAAACTACCTAATTTTGCATTAGAAATCTACCTACGCTATCAAAAACATACTACATCTCCCAGAAGAAGGTGCAAAGAAGGTAAAAATATTTTCCTTTTTCCGTCTTACTTCTTAGCATATCATTGCACAAAAACTGTTTTTTACGTGAAATTAAAATTCAAAAGTATCTTTTTAATCACACCAATTCAATTTTACATAATAAATTCTCTGATTTTTAAATTAATTATTCAAACTAAATTTAAATAAAATTTATAAGTACTACTTTTTTTTGATGAAATACTAAATTTATATCCCTGCTTAAGCAAATCAATCACTCGTGAGTTTTTCAATATAAATATTAAGGTATCATTTCCATCTTGAATTTATAAGCGATTTTGCAAAACAAGTAAGACATATAAGTTCTCCTTTGCGTTATTTTAACTGAAAAATTTTTGCATTTTGGCAATTTGGAATAAACAAATATCTTAATTTTATAGCAAGAAAGGAACGTACTTTTCAAATATTAGTAAATGCTTTAAAATTCAGCTAGATTATGGAACGAATGAATGTAATTATATGTTAAGCGTGGGCTCTATTATCCATATGGAATCCCGTGATACTTTACAAAGTAGAGAGTAACAGAGATGAGGATTAGATAATATGAAAAATGAAATGTGATAAAAAAGTGTGGAAAACATAGAAGAATCTTTGTTTTTTCATAAAATTCTTATATTAAATATTGAGAACTATATCTCTAACAATTTTTTCTGAAAATAATTATAAATAAATTTCGTCATAGTATTATTGTAAATTATTTGATGTTTTTAATAGTTATATTATTAAAAAAATTGTTAACATTTATTTGGGTTTCATTCTAATAATATTTGTATTGTAATTAGCTAATTTATAAATAACTTTTATTAAATCATGTACAATAGGATGGAACAAAAAAAATGAATTTTTCATTTTTAATTTGTTATAGCGAGGAAAAGTTGCCTTTTGATGTAGATAAAATAAATTGTAAATTTAAAAAATATTGGAGTAGGTCTTGAGGTACCAGAAGGACATTGAAGTTTCATAAAATTGAAATTTTTGTTATATTTTTTAAAGTGTTTTTACGAAATAATAAACTTTTAACTTTTAATTTGTAATAACGCGGAAAAATTGCCTAGATAAATTGGTATAGATAAGATTGCCTAAAATTGGTATAGATAAAATAAAGAAAAATTATAAAAAATTATTAGAGTACATCTTGAGGTGTCGCAAGATTTTATAAAAACACACTCAAATTTAAAGTTTAATAAAAACACACTTTGCGCAACTTTTTAAGTATTTTTGCGTGCCTCTATTATGAATAAAAAAGCTTTAAATAGGCGTTGCCATATGAATAAAAGTATGAAAACAGTTTTGCTATTGCACTGGCATGGCATTGAGTCGCCACCGGAGCGGTTGTTATTGAGGTAAGACGCAGATATGTCTGGTCCGGTGACAAGGACAGAGCTGGTTTCAAATCAGTAGTTTTGTCATGTTCAGTTGAGTTAGCGTCCCCGCTCCGTCTATAGTGCAACTAATTAACTTAACTGATTTGTTAATTTTTGTGCTTGTGTGCTTTGCTGTGAGGAAAATGGCTGAGTCTAAATTAGTGAAGACAAGACAAATGTCAGAGTGTTATATTTTTGGGAAATTTGCGTGAAGTTGAACTCACTACTTACGAATCTAGTACTACTATTATATTGGATATAACCTCAAAATTGCTTCAAACAAGGATTCTTCTGTAAGCGAAATATGTTTCATTTTAGTTCTATATTAGAACAAAATGGTAAAAAGCTTCTATTCCCGTTGATTCTAGCAAAACAATTTCACAAATGATAAAGGCTTATCATGCTAAATACAGGAATTTATTAAAGTGTAAAAGCATAAAATGTTCAGATAAGTGTGATTCCAACCTCACAGAATTTTGAGAAGAAATATAAGCTCATTTGAAATATTATTCATAAGCTGACTGGTAGAAAAGAAAAAAAAATGCCAGTTATGGAATAAAAGGTTTTAAATGATTAACGCTCTAACAAGAAAATGGTTATATGTAATATTGATATTGCTACCACAAGCGCTTTGAAGAAGAAAGAAGTAAGAAAGAGTAAAGCACTACAGAGAACAATTAAGTTTAATCAATAACGATAAAAAATACTTGTGTATCAGAAACGATTACTGACGACAATAGGAACACTGAAGAACAATAGTGGTCTTTACAAAAAGTGGCAAAGCAACCAGATCCATCAGATAGACAAGAAGAGATACAACTACCAGATCCCTATGTGGTATAATATTAAAACTTTTTAACCTTATCTCATATTCACGCTATCTCTCTGACGATCTCAAGACCGTTATAGACTAGATTATTCAAAGAAATGGGTACTTTGTTGTTTTAGGAAATATCCTTTTGCCCCTTCTAATTGATGAACGTAAAATTCAAAGAGAATTTTGTTTACGACATGTTTTAAAAGTAAGGACAAAAAGTAAAGACAGAGTCAGGAAGTTTAAAGTTCCGAAGATAAACTTCGATGCAAAGGATTACATAGACATAAATTAATGGCTTGTAAATGACGTAATTGAACCCCGCGTAATTGACGTAATTGAAGAGTTGAAATTTCAAACTCTTTACGGCACCTTATTTTAATGTAATGTTTTTTATTAGTAATAAGGCAATCCTAGTTCACCACAAAGAACAGCACAAGGCTTATTGAAGTAAGTAGAAACATCTACATACAGAGATAAAAACAGATTAAAATAAAGGGGGAAAAAAGCAAAAAAAAAAACAAAAAAACAATACAAATTAAAAACTGAAGCAGCAAAGGCAATAAATTTACAGAATGAGAAAAGAACCATTTTGTGGTCGTCCAAAACATGAAACGGAGGTAGGAACTTTATATTACAGGCATCGAGATCCACAATAAATTCCCTTCTCCCTTTTATAAGTTTGGAGCAGTCAAAAAGCAAGTGTTCTACTTTTGAACTCCACCCATGCTGCTAGAGTACAGACCATTGTCCGATAATCCAAATTTCTTGAAATTTAATACTGCAACCAAATTTTTAAAAATTGTTTTTGAGCCTAAAAGGCAGCTTTTCCATGCTATTACTAAATTAAAATCTAAAAAAAAATATTTAAAGCCATTTTCCTTCCGCCCAAGTGTATAACATTGTCTTTATATTCTGTACTATTTTATGCAAAAAATAACAGTTTAATGTTATCCTAAATTGCATAATATATTTATATTTACTTTGTGTTTTTTTTCTTATTGTTTGTATGAAAATATTTTTTGCATATATAATATCAAGCATTTATTTATATCTTTTTCTAAATCCTTTCTCATTAAAATAAAACTTAAGTTCTAACATCTCCACGAAATATCAAATCAGAAAACTATTCCTGATAATAGCAAAAAACAGAAAATAAACTGTACTATTTCATATCACGAAGTTTTAATGACACATCCATCTCAGGAACTTGTTTAAAATAAATGTTCATAAGTTATTTGTGAGAAAGGATAAACAATTTCTAATAACGAGGACTGAACCTTCATTAATACAGCTCCAATAACCAAGGCATGCTTGAATAAAACCAACGTTATGTGTAGCAACATACAGGAAGAAATATTACAGAGCAGATTAAGGTCATAATCATTTTGGAAATTAACTCAGTGTGTCATAACGCAAGAAGGGTCGAATACTCAATAAAGCTCTAATTAGCTATACTTTTCATTCCACCTTATTGGATTTCATGTGAAGGACGACGATAGGGTGCTTATGATGATCCAGATACCTTATGATGCTTTCACGTATTAGCGCATTGTTTCTCATAACGCGCCAAAGTATAGTGAATTAATATGACGAATTTTCTGTAATCCTTTCTGCTTCTACTTCATTGATTAATACATGATGCAAGTTTTATTAATTTCAAAGAAATCTGTTTCGTTCTGTTGTAATTTAATAATATGCATGAAATATTATATTTTTCTCGATATTATCTATCGTGTATTTTTCTCTATTTCGTTTTCCTCCGGGAAGCATCTCAGTTATGATAATAAGAAGCTTCCGACATAGTAATTGGATCTCTTTATCTTGGAGATGGAGGATGTAACGAAATCATGAGGCTGGCTATTGTATGGATGATAAGATGTGCCTCCTACGGGAGGGATTGTACCGTGGCCGTTGATAGTCCTTAGAATTTAATCATAGTCCCCACCTATGTTGTCATGGCGTTCTGGTTATTCAAATTTTTCCGTGTTCAGGTCGAAGGAATTGATTAAATTTTCTCTTTTAATCTTTTATCTTCTAATTGTTAAGAGGAATTTTAATTTCGTCTCCTCTTTTATTAACCGCAATTTAATAAATCATTCGAAATAGTTGGAAATGCATACAGTTTTATAATTATTGAAAGTTTAAGAATTTCTGATATTTAATTTCCTTAAAACAAAAACAAAATTATATTTTATTGTAACAAGATGTTGATTTTCTAAATTATAACTATTAAGATTACTTCTAAATTTTAATTCTTAAATAAAAACTACCTTTATCCTTATCACAGAAAACATTCCGGCATCCTGGCGCAGGGGTATCTCGTCTTCCTCGTGATCTGAGTGTCCCGGGTTCGAGTCCTGGTTCTGGTATGGTTGTTCTATCTGTGAGGTGGGTGAAAGAGCCCCCCCCCCCCTGTAAAAATGGGGTGTGCCAGAGAGTGTGTGAGTGTCATCGTCTTATGAGCTCAAGTCAGATTTCTGCCCACGGGTTTTCAGGGGCTTTTACTCTCAGAAGCTACTGCACACCTCCCTCCCCGATCTCGGACTTTATTTGAATTGGAGTTCCATCCAAGGGGGACATTTTGGAGTGCATTATAATATATATGAACTGTTACTGCATAATATATTAAGATACTATACTAAAATTTACAAAACTTATTTTTAGGAACTGTCAAAAGTAAAATCGATTTAAAAACAAAATTGACTTACATTTCTCTAATAATTTGATAAATTATTGTACATTCACCCAGTTGTTCGCGTGCCCTGTCCTATTTTGATTCTTTCCTGCATGTTTATAAATATGGCGATTATGTTTTATTAGAAAAACGGTAAAAAAACAATTTGATGTTGACAAAAACTTAATTTGATAATTCCATCAATTACATCGCCAACGATTTGACAATTATAATTTCTCAATTCCATAGTAACCTTTGCTGGTCATTTTTTTATTTAACAAAACTAGTCTGTGATATAGAACACAATTTGAGACTGGTCGGCTGGTCTCATTTTATTCGAAATCGAAGAAGGAAAGAATGCATATAATGTTCCCTTTCATTTTTAAGTATTCTAAAAACAGAAAGCAACTTAATGATACAACTAATAAAACATCAGTTAGGTTATTGCATACCTTTCCATTTTTAGCTCCTTTGATTGTTTTTTAATATTGTTTTTATAACTTTTGCTTGAATACAAAACCTAATCCTGCAATTTTTATTTCTATAAAGTGACTTAAATGTGGTTTATATCAATGGATTTTCTAAAATAAAACTACAGCTTTATGAAGTAATATGTCTAAATAAAAAAAATCATTTTCAATTTAAATAAATCATACAAAAAATAAACAACATGAATCCAAAGACATAACAGAAACTGTCAATAAACATATTTTGTAGCATTTTTGGTTTTCATAGCTAAGGATAGAAACCATTATTGCTAATATAACATCAATATCTTTCTTCAAACGGATTCTTCGAACTTCATTATCTAGACCTTATAGATAATTTTGTTAACTACTTCCTTCATAGCTTGGATGAATTGTACAGTATTGTATTTATTATTTTTCTTGTTATATTGACCTGTACTCTATCGATATCCTGAATATTGTAATATGAATGGAAACAAGCTTAACATGATCATATCAAAGTATATATCATGTGAATATAAATCATTCATAACTCGGAGATACAACTATTAATCGCTATTTTATAAGTATGCAAAAGAAGAATAAATTTAGATATGCTGTTAGAATTTCTAAAAATACATGAAGATCTTCACACTCTTAATTTCTAATGTTCTGAATAAAAATCTTTTTTTTTTCTACAATACCAGAATCGTTAAAAAATTATGTATGTTTCTTTTTATTAAATAAGTTTAAATAACGAATTCAATAATTCTTATAAAAGTAATGTGAAGCTTATTTTTAAAATAATTCCAGAAATCTTTAATTTCCCTTGAGTATTAATTTAATTCAATATTGAAATTTTTTTTAGCATTAATACTTACTTTTTTGTTATTTTATAAATCAAATTCTTTTTTAATAGAATCTGTTTTGTCTATTTCAGATTTAAGAAGACTTAGCATGCATTATTCATGTCACATGTTGGAAATAACTTAATTTTTATTGGAATTAAAATAAACGGAAAAATCAAAGTTATGCTCCTTTTTATCTTTTTTTTTGTAAATGAAACTCAGAAAAATGTATAGAACCCTCTATTATTAATATATAAATGTTAATTGTTCTCCACTAGCAGCCACATAATTACAAGTTACTGTAAAATTAACATGAATGCGGGATTTTTTAAATCTCAAACTGTCAGAACGTTTTTTCTAATTGTGTTCATTATTCCAACAAATAAAAGTCATTTTACTTATGGAACATATGCCTTCATTTTTTTTTGGATGCAAATGTAATTTTCAGCAAGATTGATAAAAATGTAACTTGATTGTCCTATATATGTGTCTCCAAATTAATTTATTTTTAATATGTTCCATTGACATAAAATATATCATAAAAAGTTTAATAAATTATTAAATTTAAAAAAATAATTTTTAATAAATCATTATTTTTAATCTATTTGGCATTTTTTGTCATAGGCAAAATTTTAAACGAATTTAAATTATTGAGAAACTAAGAACTCGTTAAATGTCAACCGCTTCCGTGTTTTTAATTTAAAGAACATACGCTATCCTTCTAAAGCACCCTTCAAAGTACAAAACAAAGTAGCAACAGATTTCTTGAAATTTCAGAAGTTTTTTTGCAAAAGAAGAAAATAAAGGTTGTGCTAAAATAAAATGAAGATTTGAATTTCCACCATCAATAGCAGTGAAGTGTTGAAAATCTATTAAAAAACATTTGTCTGCGGATAGTTTAAGGTGAGATACGATAGAACAACGTGTTTTCATTGTGGAACAATATTTCAAAAACGATGAGTCTGACGTCGATAGTTCGAAAATTTGAGAATTGGCCTTCTAGATAGTATGATTTAACACCATTGTATTTCTTTTTATGGAGTTATTTGAAGACAAAGGTCTATGTCAACATGCTCACAAGCACGCATGTATTGATGAAGGAAATTAAACTCTACATCAGTGAAATTCAGTCACATTTATGCAAAACGTTCATTGAAAATTTCGACAAAAGTGTGCGTATATGCCAGCGAATCCGTGCAGGCCATTTTCCCTATGTGTTTTTCCATACATAACTTAACCCTATGCATTTATCGATTCCATAAAAATATAAAAATTTAAACGAAAAAAAAATAACGTTTTTATTTAATTTAAATCTTGCGTTATCACGTTGTTCTATCGTGTAACGCTCTGTTTTTACTAATCCTAAATTATGAGCTGTCAATGTTTTTTTATTAAGGTTGCCAAATCTTTACTGTACGGATGGCGCCAAATTCAAATCTTGCATTAATTTTGGGACACCTTCAGTACACCAAAAAGCTCCATGCTCAAGTTTCAAGATGGAAGAATAAAAATGGCGTTCGTCGAAGTCATATGTACATAATAATATTTCCCTTCAAAACTAATTAATTGCAATTCAGTGCATGTTGCTGAAAAAAAAAGGTTTTAATTGATACATTTCAGAAATCACTTTTTGGTTTTATTTGCTAAACACTGAATTTAATGTTTTATTATAATTTCATTATTTTCTGAATTCGCTCTGAACTCTTCGGTTCATTTAATATTTTATTAATAAAATATAAATGTAGTGTAGTATATTTTTGAAAAAATATTAATAACATCATACGTTATATTTTTATTGTTCACGGAATTTATTTGACTTAATTAAAATTTTAAGATTCTTCTGGAAATCTGATGCAAACTGTTATGAAACTAGTGAATTAGTATTGTGAAAGTATAAATATTTCACTATCCTTCCGAACCTTTAAAATCAAAGAATTTTTCATTGCAAAAGTAGAAATATACAATTGATTTAAAAAGAAATGTAAGCTTGTATGGGACGTTGTCTTCTGAGCGAAGTCTCCTCTCCCAAATGATTATAGATAAAAAGGATTGCTTCTCAAAACTACAAAGATCTTTCAGATTTCACTGAGATAAAGAAAAAACGGTGCATCGGCATTATTGAAAGTCATCGATGTTATACAAAAAATTCTGGGACGATCTTCTGAAAATTGAAACGAGACGAATTCAGTGTATTTTTTAGGCCATTCTTTGAAAAAAATTATTAAGTTGAAAAACAATAGAAATAGGATATAGATAAAGAAAATTTCTATCAAAGAATGTTTTTCAGTAGAAGCATTTTTGTATTGCCCTTGCTCTGATTTCTATGGTTGCACAGAATAGTGGAAAACACATTTAAAATAACCTAATTTTTTTATTTTTTTATTTTCTCTAATTAGATTTAAGAAAATATTTTTTTATTCGCATGATTTTTTAAAATATTTATTATTTTATTTTACGCATTATTAGAAAATTTTAGGGTCTATTATATGAAACGCCTTATTTAGTAATATTAATACCGATCAACTTATACTAATTGTAGTTTATCCTCCAAAAATAAAAGTGCTATCTTAAATTATAATGTAAAAATAAGCATGGAGCATTCTGATTAATTGGCTATAACCGAAAAGTAGTGAAATTAATTTGCACAAAATTTAGGAAGATTTGTCCTAATTTTGGGGTTTAATGCAATGTTAAATTTTCATTTTGCAATATATTTCGCTAAAAGATGGTAGCAGACAAACCGTGCTAACTTTTCTAAAAACCTGGGAAAGGAAAATTGGCAAAATCGGTACTGTTATTGTAGTGAGAGAAATTTATCTAGGTTTTTCTCTATGTAGAATACATTACGAAGTAATGGTTTTTCGATCTTTCTCAAACATGAGAAGCTAAGATATCAGTAGATCACCGTTGGTGATGTATCTAAATATCATGAGCTTCCATATGAAATAAAACTGTAAAAATAGATGATGTGGTTATGTTTAAGAAACTCTGTAGTTCTTCATATTCCCTAGAAACTGTACAATGAAGCATTGTTTTTGAGAGTTCTTTCGAATGTTGAATGTAGAAGCGGGAGAGCATTGATAACATATATTAAGGTCATAATTAATTTTTTAAAGTTGTTTTCGAAATCCTACCTATGTTAACGAATGGGGGTAAAACCACATATTTTAATTAATTTAATTTATAAAACCATATACATTTTAATTTTTAAATCTGTAGTTAATTTTAAAAATTAAATATTTAATTGAAGATGTATTTTAAAATGTAATGTTTTTGTTGTTACTTATGGAACGCCATAGACAAGAACGTTGACGAAGACAGAGATTTTAATTCGAGTTTGTGCATTAGCTTCTGAGGGTAAAGGCCGCTGAGCACCAGAGAGTAGAAGTCTGATTAAATGCTCATATGAAGATGACACTAACACATTCGAGTGCACAACCCCCTTTTATAGAAGGGTAGTTCTTTCACACACCTCACAGATATAAAGCAGGGTAAAGAGCAACCATGGCCGAAGCAAAACTCGAACCTAGAACATCCAGATAACGGGAAAGATACGCTATCCCTAGGTCAGGAAGCCATCAACTTATAATGCAATTATGAAATTTTAATCATTACAACTATTTGTAAAGAAATAAATCGAATCACAAGTTTATAGCAACTCAATTTCGATTAAGAATTTTAATATTTTATCTGTATACAGAAAGTTATGATTTTTTCATTGTCTTAAATGCAATTCAAAAAAGGAACATTATAATATATCGTAAGCATCCATCTTTGATATAATATTGATTTTTACAAATAATGTTACATTGTTGGAATAAAAAGAAAATTCAGATCATTTTATATTAAATATCGACAACCTGAATTTAAATTGTTGAATTGTACATATATATTTCTACTTCTTGTTTATGTCAACGTATTAAATTTAATGAAAGAAAAATATGAAATTTGTTTCCTGAAGAAAATTCATGCACTCTTGAAAAAATGATAACTTCAATAGAATTTAGATAGTTATATTAAAAACAAACAAATATTGCTGTCTATGATTTTTAGTGTGTTGGCAATGTTCTTATTCTAGTAAATGCCATGCATAAATAATTCTGAATTAATTGATGATCCACTTAGAGAGTTAATATTTTTTCTTTTGAAATTTGAATATACGTTCATATATCATTCAACTATTCTAAAATTTCAAAGATCTCCGTTGTACGTGATGTCTCCTTCCATTGCTTCGAACGTAACAAAAGAAAATTGAAATACATCTTTTTCCATTAACGTCAAATCCTCTTTTGAGAGAAAGCTTTCAAGGCCAAATGGATAAATTAAATTTATAAACTTTTTCGTTTTCAAACTTTTTATATCTATAAAACTTGTAACGAAAAATAATTCTTTGAAATTCAATTAAAATAAAGCCACAAAACTTTAAAATGTAATTATTTTTCTTTTATCCTTAAAGTATAATTTTTTATGAAGGAAAAATATATATGCACCAGCTTGATTATAAAAAAAGTTTTTGTATATGCTGACGTTTTCAGAATAAAAAAATTAATCTTTTTAATGAATTTGATTTTATGAAAGAAACAGTTTTTGTATATTTTCGCTTCATTATTTTGAGGAATAAACTTTGGTGGATTTCTGAATGTACATCTACAACAGAATACGTATATGTCATTAGAAAACAAAAGTCAAACTTATATAACTTATCTTAACCGTACTTTAAGGTACATACAAACCTTCAAGCAGCTGATAATACTGATGTATAGCATAAAATATTTACATTTTGTATATTTACCTAATAGTATTTTATTTATTTATCATATATTTAAGTTTGAAGAGATTTTTACTAATACAGATAGAGCAATTAAAAGATTTTCTAAAGTGATGTTATGAGGAAAAATAATGAAAGTAAACAAATTATTTTAAATATTTAATTTATATAAGTTCAAAATATATAAAATGTACTTATTATAATTTAATTTTCTCAATGTGCTAAAATAATGAGAAATAAAAGGGCTAAATAACTGATGAATCTTTTAAAAATAGATAAAATTAACTGAGTTGGGATCATTGCGAATTATTTAATTTTTTTCATTAATAAGAAAAATTTAAATGCATTTTTAAAGTAATTTAGAATAAAATAATTGCGAAAATTCCCCATATGTGACATATAACCTACTTTTTTTTGAGCGTTTTTAAATACTTCAATATTTTAAGGATTTTATTCTGCAGCCAAAAAATATTTTACATAAGAAAAAAAAGATTTTTAATTAGCTTCTTTTAGTGTGCATTTTATGTCAAGAAACATTTCGCAGGAAAACAAATTTTAATTAGCTAACATGTTCTAAGTTTAAAAAGCCTTTGAAATAAAAACAAGAGCTTTTTCATTATTTTGAATTAATCCTATTAAATTGCCCTTTAACATTTCTTTGCATCTTTCTTTTGCAAAATTGTTTTATTTTCTCGACAAGTAAATAATAACAAACATACTGTTTATTCATTAAACCAAAATCTGTCATCCTATATATTCCCAGAAGGTATTTACAGAATAAGACCTTAAGAAGGTTCCCAAGATAGCAATTGTAATTGGCCTATCCGAAGTCTAGAAAGACTTCTTTAATTAATTAATGGCCCAATTCTTGCTACTTAAGAAACAAAAACAATTCGTGCTTCCCTTTATATGTTTCCTGCTATTCATAGAAGATATTAGATGCGCAATTATTGTTACAAATATCCCTCTTTAGAGATAATATCTTTACTTATCTCTCAACAAAAGATTCAGAGACAATATCATTGCTTATCTCTAAATAGAAGAATGTCTTTTCGGTTCATTGAGCTTTATTCTTTAATCTTTTAGGGAGAATTAATCCTAATATTCTCTTTTAAGAGGTAATAATCTCTTTTAAGAGGTAATAAGAGAGAGGAAAATGAATTTTTCAATAAAATTTATATTTTTGACTCGTTGTGATTTTGAAGAAATAGACGCTTCCAGCATAGAATAATTAAAGTTTAATTTTTTCGTTTTTTCATTATTTAAATGATATTTAGAATGAAAATAAAACAATAGATAGAGTTAAATGTGGATAGAATATTTATAGTGTAAAGTAAGGACTCATACAACGATTCTCCAGTCACATTTGGCTGCGTAGATTCGTACAGGTAAATTAAAAAAATGAAAAAAAATAGAGGTATCATGGTTTCATCAACCAAATTTTAATCTCCTCATTCCTAAGATCATTCGAGTTCAGATATTTCAAAATACTTTAATGCTCAAATTTCTCTTACAAAGATAAGGGGGAAAAAATCCCATTTCCTTAAAAATTGCGATGGCAGCGCCGATGTTTTTAAAAAATTGATATGCAATAGCTTAGCTCTCAATTAGCCTAGGATTATTGCGAAAATTTATCCCTGGATATCCTTTAAACTCTCACAAAATCTTCCCTGCCCATGAAAATCATCTGAGCGAGTATTTCTAACAAATAAAGCACGCACCATGGATATTCAATCAATCACACTTAACGAAATGAAGAAGAAATTTCGCAGTAAGAGTCAGGAGTTTCTGGTGTCCGCCTTAATTTCAATTAACGAGCATTTGATGTATTTCATTATTGATTGGCTTAAGAAATATTGTCGCAAAAGGAACATCTGCACCTAGTCAACCTAGTCAGCGTGGCTCAGAGGTAAAGCACGCACTTGCAACGCACAATATCAAGGGTTCGAGTAACAGCCAAGTCGTATTAATTTAAAAGTTGATCTTTAAATTCTACCAAACTTGTCACGACGATGCAAAGAATAACAGATCACAAAGTAAATCACATCAAGATTTTTAACTCTAAGCAACTCATAACACGCAGGCGAATAATTGATCCCACTGCTTGTGGAACTTATCCACTGCTTATGGAATTTATACCTTTACAGAATAATCTAGATTTATAAAGAAAGTTCTAGAACATTAACAAATGAATAATAAGAAAGTCAAACTAAAGTTCAACCGTTAAATTAATGCGAATTGGTTGAGATTCAAACCCTTGAACTTGTGCGTTGCATATTTTATTTCTGAGCCACGCCGAATGGGCGCAGATCTTCCTTTTTCGACAATCTATACTTATATAAAGATCAATGTGTGTGTGGGTGTGTGTTGGCACTCTACAGGCCAGACCGTTTTATCTACAGCTACCAAATTTGGCACATGCATACCTTGAAGGTCGGGGTCGCTTTTTTGAATTTTTAATTAAAACTTTAATTATTAATTAAAAACTAACTTTCCCGCCTAAGAAATTTTTCATTTCCCCATCGCCAAATGGGTAAGGCTTCAGGTTTTTTTTCCACGCTAAAGAGGATAGGCTTAACAAATTTTCGGCAGCTTATTTCAAACGATTCTGTTTATTTTCTTAATTTTTGATGCATTTAAAATTAAACATTGTTAATTAATCGATATTTCAGATTCATTCTGAAGTACTTTTGAATAAAAATAAAACAAAATAAAAGAAATTAAAAATTTCTAATCTGCATAGCGTTACCCCAACTGGAGTAGAAAATTCACGCATTTGCGTTACCATAATTGGCGTTGAAAATTCACGCATGCGCATTGTGTTCTGATTGTTGACAACTATTTTCAACGGATATGGACTTGGTTTTGAAGGCTTAATATGTTTTCGACAGATTATTTTAAACGATTTTGTTTATTTTTTTAGAGTTTGATGCATTTAAGATGATGAATCTGAGAAATGATGAATCTGAGAAAATTTTGTTGAAAACTTATTGAGATATTATATAAATTAAGAAGAATATTCTTTAGTTCCCATAACGTTTAAATTCTCAGCAACTCTGCTTTCAGCACTCATATTTAAAAAAAAATGCTTCGTTTCAGTAAAAAAAAAATTATTATATTAATTGCTGTTTAATAATTTCCATTTTAATTTAAAGCATAAATTGTACGGGAGATAACAGAAAATTAGAGAGATACATATTACGTTATTGCTGAAGGCCTTTATGGGTGAATTATATGACTACTAAAATTTGAAGTTTTAAAATATTTTAATGAAGAAGCAATTAAAATGGGGTTTCCATAATTTAATTATTAAAATTTTAACGTGCATTAAGATTGGCGAACCGGCTGTCCGCCAAAGACGGATAGTATTAAATGATTATTATTCGTAAGATGGATTTAATTAGTCTTGCTTAGCATAGGCTTACTGAATTAGAGCTCATTGCATATTTTACTCCTTTGGCGAATACGAATTTAATGAATGAAATTATTCTCTTTTAATTAATATCACTGTCCATTCTTTAAAATAGAAAAAGCGTTAGGTACTTATTTGTCTATAATTATATATTGAAAATAATAAAGACTAATAAATTAAAAATAACTGATCTAAACATTGGTCCGACTGAGATTCCATCCATTTTCCTTTTATGCGAAAAATTTTGATTCCTAAATAATCTGTAATTTTTGCCTGCCTTTTCTAACCCTCTATTATTAAGAGAATTTGAATAACGCTATTTCACTAAGTATTCTACAGGGGAATAGCTCCACTACAGAGTTTTGGAGCTCCAAATACAGTGCAGACTTCAATAATATTTATTTTATATAAAAATTCATTATTATTAGATAAAACATGAATGGTTACCTGTCCCTAAACTCTCCTTCAAGTTTAAACCATTTCTATGCCAATGTTATATAAAAATATCCTTTAAATCATGCTGATATTTTTGTAATATGACTATTTTTTATGAAAATATTTTAAAAAAATATTTTTATAAGAATATTTAAAAAATGGAAGAATACAACTCTGACAGCAAAGAGTACATATCAGCCTAAAGCAGAAATTAAAATCTTCAATTTTTTTGAATAAAATATTTAAATTGACGGTACACTATTGTTTTAAATAAAGAATTTATTGATACCGCAAATAAAGTATTGACAGAACTCATATTTTAACAACTCTAGCGATTTAGCCAATTTTATTCGCGGGCTTGATAATCATAACAAACCAGTCAGAAATGTCAACATTTATTATAAAATGAAAAATTAAATTACATTTTTCTTTTGTCGTGAGATGATATAGCTCAACAAAAGGGCTGACATGACCAAAACAATGCTCTTAGTATGATGTGCAAATTGCTTGTTGTTGAAGGCGGCAAGTATATATAAATACTTATATGTCTATGTCATCTCTTGTTTCTAAATTATGTTTGATAAAATTGTAAATTTTAGAATCAATTGTAAATTTAGAAAATTAATGAAATTCAGTTCTATTTATTAGAATCAATTAAATCTCTTTCCAGTTCGAGATCCTTTTTTAATATGCGTTTATAATGCACGTAATATTGCTAATTCTTATATAAATATCTAAGTTTTGAATAATTTTATAATCAAAATGGCAGGTCTTTTCCACTTCAAAAGTTTGACCACCAATTCCCTTTCTCTTATTAATTGAATAAATGATACTACTATTTATGGCATTCATTATTATTTCGATTTCAGTAACAACCAAAGTACAAGAAATACATCGGCAATTCATGAAAATTCACACATTTTAATACATTTTAAATTAATAATATTAGTTCGATTTCTAGTTTTCAGTTTAAATTTTGCAATCGAATAAAATTTTTCATTACAGATAGATTGTGCCATTCCAACTCATCAGAAATTTAGCCTAAAATCGATTACAAAATTTCTCACACACAAAACTAAAAAAAAACTACAACAATTATTTAAATGGAAATATTAAATATACTAATTTAATATATTATACTTCGAAAATGTATTAAAAAGTGTAAAATAACTATAATATCCACACTTAAAATTCAAAACTATAAATTTTCAGGTAATCTGTTTGAGGGCAAGTGAAATTAGTCCGTTTTATTAATGTAGTATACTAAAATATTAAAAAACAAAACAGTTGCTGATATTTTAGTTTCTTTAAATTACCTCTGTCTGTAAAAGAGAGTAATATTTTCTCTTATGTCAAAAAATATATTATTAAGTCTTTCAAATGTTTCTGATGTAAGCCATCTGGATATTAAGAAAACTATCATCTGTTGAACATTCATTGTTTTCTCGTATAATTATTATTGCAATGAATGTGCTTTTGAGAAGAAGTATGCTTATTGTAAAAGTGGGTCTTTTTGTAATGTGCCTTGCATATAAAAATATTCTATACACTATTTAAAGAAAATGTTAAAGCAAACATTGACAATTTTCTTGGGGAATTAAAGAAATTACAATACTTAAAAACTTACAAAATAAAGAAAGAGCATAAAAAATAATATGAAACTAATATTTTTATATTGAAATTATACTAATAAAGTTAAGTTATTTAATTGTAGTTAAAAGATTTGGAAGTATCGAATTATAGATTCTTAGACTCTTAATATAAAAATATCAATGGAATCCATCGAAAAGTTTTTTTTATATTACACGCAAACATAGCAAAAGACTTTCTAAAAAGCTATTAATAGTTATCTAAAACCAATACATATTCAAAAATGGTCGCAAAATATTAAACTTCCAAAACTAATCTAAAGTTAAATATTTAAGTTAAGAAAATCAATAAAAACCATTTTAAAAATCTCATTAGCCTTAATTACTTATAAATTCATCGCAAATTCCGTTACGGCGTAATTGCATTGTTTGACTTTGTTTATGAAAACAATAAAGTTAATAAATAATAAATAAGTTAATAAATAAGTTAAAAATAAATAAGTTAAGTTAATAAATAATAAATAAGTTAATAAATAATAAGTTAATAAATAAAACAATAAAGTTAATAATAAACAATAAATCGTTAAGTTCTTATCATTAAAACATGGTTTCGGTCAATTACATTAACCTCTGAAGTTTTATTATTTTTATTGTCGTTGTAGATATGTGAATAAATTTTTACCGAGTCTGAATATCTCATGATGCTTTTTTTCCAATAAATGTTTAGTATTGAAACGATTTAAATTTTTAAAAATTTAACCATCATTGAAACTTTTGTTTTTTACAAATACTGCTTAATCTCTCTCTAATTTGCCATTTTAAATGAATTTTATGTTCATAAATCTTTTTTTAGCCTGACTTCCTCACAATTTTATAGCTGATTAACCATATAAAAGTTGTCATTGTAATTTTATGTTATTAATGAATTGCATTTTTTGAATTTCACTATTTAAAATAAAGCTCACTGATTTTAATTAAATATTTTTGTTAATAACTACTATCTAAAAACATCTTTAACCAGTTAAGTAATTTGTTCGTAATTGAAGCCTGTATCGAATTGTCATAAGTTAAAACTTATGTATTGGATTTAAGATATTTATAATTTTTATTCTAGATTCTAAAGTTATTTAACTCGATAAACCTCTAATCTGTTCTGTGATTTTATATAAAAATCAATAAGACAGCATATTGCTGAGACGGAGATTTTTTTCCATATTAGATGTCTGAAAAACTAAAGAATAAAGTGATAAAATGATAGCTAAAAATTGCAAATTATTTAAGTGAAAATATTAAAGAATTATAGATTCCCTGTAAAACATTAAATTTGTAGTTGTTTGAAAATTAATTTTTGAATTTGAAATAAAAGATTGCTAAAAAGACATCGATTAGCAATGGATTGGAAATTGCTTTATGGCAATCCTAATCCCGGGAGTCAAATGTCATCACATTTATTTTTTATCGAAATAATGAAATCGTGTCCAAAATAACTCTCATGAAGATTCAAAATCCAATAGCTGTAGTAATGTGATGAGGAAAATACATTAAGATAATAATAATTTTTTTAAAGCTGACTAAAAAAACGAATAGAATATACAACAATGGTTATGTGAAGACCAATTTTGTTATTATCATTCAATTAAATGATGAAAAAAATTTATTTAATTTCTTTATTAAGTCTCTTTATTGGAGTTTATTCCATTCATTAACTGTTTAAAGTTTACTTATTTTTTACGAAAAATTCGATAGAATATTACATCATGTTTTTATGAATGCGTTCAATGCATTAAAGTTCCTAATACATTATTCTTATTATTTTCAATAACATCATCAGTACTAAACTATGTGAGATCTTCTAATTTTAATTACCAAAACAGTTAATACGCTAAAACTAGTTTATTAAAAGATTATCAATGCCAAGTGTACTAATTTATTCTCTAATACAGCATTTTAAGTGAAAATAGTTTTAAAATAATCTTCTTCAGATTTAAAAATAAATAAATATGCAATAAAATAAAACCAACTTCTGTCATAGGATAAAGAAATACCTTGGAGGGCTTATTTTCTATTTTAAACAAACAATGGATCATTAATATAAAAAATAGGTTTATTTCATTTTTCTACTTAATCATAAAAGACACATTTGTCAAAATCAAAATGTAATGCCTAAAAGAATATTGTTGTAAAGTATGTATGATCAGTAAAAAAGTAAAATCTACTTTTTGTTTGTGTGCATTTCATAATTAATACCATAATGCGATTTCAGGGTGTCTGATATTCTAGTTTTGAATAATATTTCTTTGTCCAAACATCATTGCAACCAGCTGATATCAAATTTCTTACTCATTAGCCAACATCACTGTTGTTGTGTTTTTTTAGTTAGAAGAGAGGGACAATATATTTTGGAATTTTTTATGCCCACATTTCAATTTATAAGGCATGATGGCCTGGATTTTTTATAATTGCAAACATAATCTGTATACAAATCTTCGAACCTACAAACATAATAAAATAATGAAGATATTTTAAAAATGAATCCTATTAACTACATATTCCATTATTTTGTGACTTTTTGAAATGAAAGAAGGAGATATATTTGCTTTTTATTTCCAGTCGTAATAAGTTTTTTCCCCTTATAAAACATGGGAAAATGAATGCAAATTTATCTGTCATTTAAAAGAATGAAAATAAATTGTTGCACCTAGTGGCATGGTCAATTATAAAAAATGTATTTAGACTATGTACATAAAATATTTAAAATAACAAAGACTTTTCGTCATGCGCCTATCCATTTATTCAAATGAGACAGAGTAAGATCTATTGAGTTTTTTAAGAAAATGTATATTTAATATTCAGATGAGTACACATTCCTAAATGTTTATGGCAATGCATATGTTTGTCTTTTAGTTCTTCGGCATGGAGGACAGAGATAAAAAAAATCTTCTATTTACTTATAGAAAGAATGTTTACTTTTGTATCTTATCATAAGAAAAACTCAACATAGTCCAATTTACAAAATGGGTACCAAAAAGAATAGATGCAGGAAAAGGGTTCCATTTAGGTACACGCATGAGATCTCTCAGACGAATGACTAAAAATTTGAATCAAAGAAAAGAAACAGGATCATAATCTCATTGCAGTTTTCATTTTGTGAAATCAGCAGCATGGGAGAAAAATCTGGTTAAGAAATTTTTCGAGATGCAACTTTATTATATTGAATAAGAAATTCTTAAGCCGTTTCACCCGAAAGAAATTTATAAAAGTTCAGAACAGTTTTCTTTCCGTACTGATTGTATAGTTGAGAAACAATTTTGAGATATTCCTGAATGCTTGATTTCATATTTGTGTTTTTAAAACAGTGATTGAATGTACAGAATTAATTATTACAGAAATATTTCTTTTATAAAAGCAGTTTTTCATCATATTAATTTATTTTCTGAGAAAATTTATCAAGTTATTTCCTCCGCAAACTAGATCAACCAGAAATTTGAAATTCTTGAAAATATACCCTTTTCTGTTAAACACAGGGTGATTATAATTAAAGTTTAAGTTTCGAAACGCTATAAAAAAAGAAACACTGATGTGAATGACGTCAAATTTGAATGCCATGTTATTAAAGAAGGCGGAAAGCGTATGGCTGAAGAAAAAAAAATAGTTTCAAATTTTAGCAACAGATGACGCTGTAAGCAGCAGAAGATGTAAATTAAAATACCTGTCATGCGCAAGACACATTTCAGTGTTATAAAACCGCTAGTACACGGCTGTTCCTCATTTCGCGTTTCAGATGTTCACCATGGGTGTCTCACTGCAGGACCACGCTCTGCTGGTAAAGCTATATTACAAGAACAATGATTGTGCAAGAGTAGCTCTGCAAAAGTTCTTAAAAGAAGGCGTTGGTCCAATGAGTGTCGTGGATCTGAAGAATGCAAAAATTCGAAGCGGCAGGTTTGTTTGATGTGCAATCTGGCAGAGGGGGAAAACGAGTACATTCGACGGTAGTTGAAGAAGTGGCCACAGCGTTATAGGAGGGGTCGGTGGTGGTGTGCAACGGTGCAGTGCACGAGGAATTGCCCGAACATTGGACAGGTCTACGAGCACGGTGCTGAAAATTGTACGAAACATCCTACAATGCTATCCGCTCAAAATTGGCCATGTGCAGAAGTTGCTTCCGTCTGACCTGTCAGCAAGGGAAACGTTTGCGTTAGAATTTCTTGCACGCATAGAAGTGGTTAATGAATGGCCGTGGAAAATTTTGTGGAGAGGGTACGTCAATATCCAGAATTGTCGAACATGGGCAACAGAAAATCCACTGGCAACGCACTCCCATACCACTTCATCCTGAAAAGGCCACGGTGTGGTGAGGTTTTACTGCATCATTCATCCTACAGCTATATTTTTTCGAACAGACGGGTGCTTCTGGTCCTGTTACCGCTATAGTCACTGGTCATCGCTATGCTTATCTTTTGCGCAACCACGTCATTCCAGCTCTGCAACAGCGTGGATGTGTGGATGGAATTATTTTTATGCAAGATGGTGCTCCTCCACACATTGCACATCCCGTGAAGCAGCTGCTGAGACGCCGTTTCGGAAATGCTCAAATTATCAGCCGTCATTTCCCTACAGCCTGGCTGTCCCGATCACCTGATCTTACTCCATGTGACTTCTGGCTGTGGGGTCATCTGAAAGATGTTAAGATGTTGTGTTCCGTTCTCTAATTGCAAATTTAACGGCATTAAAGGCATGCATTTCCCAAGACATTCTGAACATCACCCTGGAAACACTGCGATCCGTTGTGGAACATTCAGTTTGTCGCTTTCAACTTGTTGCACACAACGGTGGACACCATTATGAGCATGTTTGCGCTAGTCTCGTGATATTTCCGAACTTCTTTGATGAATGGTTCTTATGCGGTGTGTCGCCGCAAAACTCGTGAAACCGATTTGTTCCTTTCTATGTGATATGCATAGTTATGCAAATATAACTACTCAACAATTCTAATTTGCCAATGCGTTTTAATGTGAACTTACACCTTAGCCATTGTTTTACGAACCATTTCTCATTTATCGTCGTGATTCTGCCGCTTACAGCGTCACCTGTTGCTGAAATTTGAAACTAATTTTTTTCTTCTGCCATACGCTTTCCGCCTTCTTCAATAACATGCCGTTCAAATTTGACGTCATTATCATCAGTGGTTCTTTTTTTTATAGTGTTTTGAAACTTAAACTTTAATTATAATCACCCTGTATTTCGAGTTTTAAACATTCTTTTTTAATGATGCATATTTATTTTACAGGAGCATCGGTTCTTTTATTTTGCTTCTTACTCGATTCAAACACAGAGATTTGACTGACTAAATAAACATACAAGTACACTCTGACTATTTATACCTGAAATAATGCCAAAGTTCATTCACATAGTAAACATCAGAATTTTATATAACCTAGTGGTTTTCATATGAGAATGGCTATTACAATTTGACATATGCTTCAAGTTTGAAGAATATTATCGTTTTTATAGGGGTAATAATTTTATATTTTCAAGGATTATCTAAGAATATAAGAAAAGGCAACTAGAACAGACTATTGGGTGCTCTCTATATGGAGTAACATAGTTTTCAGCTGGCGTTTGAGCTATCGATAAACAATCTCCATTTTTCTTACTTATATTGGAACTTTGAAACGATTATTAAAACTCTTATATCATTGCAATAGCATAAATTAAATTTGATGGAAAATATTTCTTATGTCGATTTTGGGAAATGCATACGATAGCGTGTTGGAGGAGATTTTGAATTTGCTATTTTGATCCGAGTAATTCTGATTAAAGTTAAATTCACAGATATTATCAAAGAACAGTCAGTTTCTGCTTTCTGGGTAATTGCTCTATTGTCATAATAAACAAAAAAAAAACATTGTATCTACAAATCAAGCACATGTAAAAGAAAATATAGTTATAACAATTGTACAATAGCCCATTTAATCCATAATTTACAAGTACAATCCCTTAAAATTTGTGGGAGATAGAAAATTCTAACAAACATTTTCATTTCTGTACCTTGCAAACCATAAAAAATATACAATGTGTATTGTTGGACAGGAAATTCGTTGAAATGTTTTTTTCAGAGTTATTTTAAAATGATTTTTTTCTAAATACATATATTCACACATAGATACCATAAATTGTACGGATAACATCGAATTGATACTCCATTCCTTGTCTTTACTCAGTAACATATTGTCATTAATAATAAAAAAAGAAACAATTATCTTCCAAATTAGGTTTTTTCATTCAATAGATGATATCTTCAATATAGACCAAACAAAAGAGTGTGCCAAAATTAAAGAAAGATTTGAATTTGCCACCATTCGTGTTGGCAACCCGATTAAAAACATTTGATAGCTACTGGTTTAGGGTTAGTAAAAATGGAGCATTACACGATAGAACAACGTGCTAACGCAAAATTTGAATTAAATAAAAAACACATTATTTTCCCTTAAAATTGTTATGTCTTTATTGAATCGTAAAGTTCAAAGGATAGGGTTATGTATGGAATAACGCATAGGGCAAATAGCCTCCATGGCTTTGCTGGCACATAAGCACTCTTTTGTCGAAATTTTCAATGACCGTTTTGCATAAATGTGACTGAATTTCATTGTTGCATGGTTTAATTTCCTCCTTCAATGCACGCGTGTTTGTGGGCCTTTTGGCGTAGACCTTTGACTTCATATAACCCCATAAAAAGAAACAGAATGGTGTTAAATCACAAAATCTAGAGAGTCAATTATCAAATTTTCCAAATGTAGCCGTCAGACTTCTTTTTGAAATATTTTTCAACAATGGAAACAAGTTCTATCGTTTAAAGCTCCATTTTTACAAACTCTAAACTGTAAGTTGTCAAATATTTTTAATAGAGTGGCCAACATCTTACGGCACAAATGGTGGCAAATTTAAATCTTGCGTTAATTTTATGATACCCTTTAGAAATGCATAGCTCACGATACATGTTGCGATGCTTCTTGAATAAATTATATTTTTAAGGGTTTGTGTTACAGCCTTTCTAAAATCAAAATACTGTGATGAAAATGAATTTAAGTGGATAAATATAATGATCAAGTATAATAATAATATTTAAGTGTTAATCATAATGATTGAGCTTATAGAGAAAATTTAATTTGAATATCTCAAGGGATTTTTAGCAATTCTTTATATATGTTATCATGTTTAATGGGCAAACATAACACTTTTTTTACAGTAATCAAAATTTTATTCCATCTCCAATTATTGAAGCGCATATTCGATCGAATTATTTATGGTGTAAAGAAAGTCACAATGCCACACATTGCGATATAATTTTTCTCAGAGATTAAAATAGTCAATTATTATTAATGTTTCTTTACTAAACAAGAATAGGAAATAAAAAAAATTGTAATTTCCTTATATTCTTAAGATAATGTCACTTAATGTTTTTATATGATGTAATGTACATTTACTTCATGTTATTATGCCGCTTGGATAATCGATCATGAATTATCTCAGAGTCATTATTAGAAATTTCCCAAGAGAATTCTTTAAAACAAGCTATCTATATATTCACTGATTAAACTTAACTATTAAAGATTATTAATTTAATTAACTGATTAAACTTAAACGGCTTTATGTACAAAGTATCGATTGTTTATGTACAAAGTATTCATCATAATGATTTAAATTTTGTTTATTCATATTCATTGCCATTAAGAAATAAAATAGTTTATATTAAACATACATATGAAATTTTTAATTATTATGAAAGAATCATGTATATGCACAAGTGCTTCAAAATAAAGATTAAAACTATGTTTAGTTTATTGACAATACTTAAATCAAAGACTTAGCAACAAATAAAAAAGAAAGAGCAAATGAAAGCAGTAATTTAGATGTTTTTGTATATTAGAAAATATTTTCATGCATAAGAAAAGTATTTGATATATTTATTTATCTAAATTAATATATACAGTGAAAATTAAAAATAATTATGCTTTTCCAATAAATTCTATGTTATGTTTTTTGGGCATTATTTTTTTTCTATTCAAATGAAAATAAATGTTCTTTTTTTATATAAAGGAGAATTTAGAAGTCACATTTTATTCTCTTTTAAATAATTCTCATATCATAAACTCTGATAGCGGTGCTTTTGTTAATGCTTATCATAGCTGATAAAACAGGCCATGCATTTCTGCATGTGAATCAGGTCAAATGATGACCCGCACTTTTGAAAATTTTAAATAACACATAAAATAAGACAAACTATCTTTGCATACGAATGACTTATTAATAAATAAAGTACTTGAAATTGGCGGCTATTATGTTAAAATGATGATAAGGAATAATGAATCACAATTTATTATTTGTATATGATCACAAAAAATTACGATATAGAAAAAAAACCTAGTAAAATGTTGAAAAATGGAATTAACAGCTTTCATAATTAAAAATACCAACATATCAAGGCAATATTAATAGTTTTCAACTCTTGGTTTTTATTTTGAATAAGGAGATATGCGTTAGTCCGAAGAAATACCTAAAATTTTATTAAATTATCGCTCATTTTATGAAACAATTTTTTTGTTGTTGAAAATACAAATAAGGAATTAAATACATTTGGCTATATTAATCTGCTTACGAAAATTTTCAAGCAATATTAATGGAATTTTTTTACCACAGAAAATTTTTATTAAATATTCTTTGACACTTAAATGAATTAAATCATTCAAAAACAAAATGCTGACATAAAATACTTTAAATATTTTAATAAACTGAAAATTAATTTATGAGACACGAAAACCGGCCAGATATGTAGGTATAAAGACAGAGAAAAAGTTAAATTATATTTCTTGATGGAAAATATATTTTTGTATTGAAATATAATGCTGTTGCCCGATCTCTTTCCGTGGTGTTACAAGCGATTCCCAACGCCAGTTAATTTGGAGAGAGGTCGGGACACGGTTTCATCCCAGTAACATCACGGAAAGAGGTCGGTGGTTCTGGAGTTGTCGTCTGGGGAGGCATTATGATGAACTGGCGGACTGAGCTCCACGTTTTCGACAGAGGTTCTGTAACTGGAGATAGGTAATGTCAGGAGATGATCCTTCCCCATGTGCGTCTGTTTCGAGGTGCCATTGGATCAGACTTCGTTTTTATGGATGACAATGCACGGCCACACATGACTCATGATGTTGAGGAGCTCCTGGAAAGTGAAGATATCACTCGAATGGATTGGCCGGCGTGCTCCCCTGATTTAAATCCGATAGAACATGTGTGAGATGCTTTGGGGAGACGCCTTGCGGCACGATTACATCCTCCTGGGAACACCCGACAACTTAAACAGATGCTTATTGAGGAATGGGCACTCTTACCTCAAGAACTGTTGGACAATCTGGTACTGAGTATGGGGAGACGGTGCGAAGCAACCATTGCAGTAAGGGGAGGACATATCCCATACTAAGGAACATCTGCTTGCTGTTCTTCCTCTTGGACAGACAATCATGTGTAACGATACTATAAGTTCAATAAAGCCTTTTTTTGTTTGATTCCATACTGTATGCATTGTATTCATTTCTGCGCAACTATGGTTTCGTCATTCTTTCAGAACAAAATGATGTATTACATCTCTGAATTTCATGTCTCTCAGATGATTTCTCGTGAAGTTATGGCAAAAAACATACCTGTTGCTTAGGGTTTGCACACCAGTGTATGATATATCCAAATTTCGAAATCTTGGCTTTTTTATCAAGTCGTTCATTTTGATGATAATTTCCGTGCATTTTAATTAAATGGAAAGTTATTTATTATCAAATATACTTCTTATAACTTTAAATGAGCAATTCTTGCATATATAAAAATTTATTTCTTGCATCTAGGAAACGGCTCAAATGATTTGGATATATTTTTTTTTATTTAGATAAGATTTGCTTTTTATGTTTATCTATATAGGTGTCTTTCCTGAGGAAGCGCAATTTTACAAAAACACATTTTTTTTAATAACTAAATATTGATATCTGGCTATATATGAACTACATAAGCTTATTTTAGATGGAGTAGTAGTTAGGATTTCCAGCTTCCATACTTTTTTCTCATGTTCGATCATACTTTTGCAATTGAATTAAATTTTGCTTTTAATTTAATGAGCCATAGGAAATGATTTTACATAAAAAATAAAACTTTCAGAGCAAAGCTCTGTCTCGCAGATACTACATATTACATTTTTAAATTAATTTTTATTTCCGGATTCAAATTAGTAGCAACTGTATAAAACTTGGATGATTCATTATAAAACTTTAATGAGTATTTTAAAAAGTCTTAAAAAAGATTAAACGGTTAATTTCTTAAAAATTATATGTAGAAATAGATAGAGTAATTTGCATTAATTATATTTGTCTATTCCTAATCTGTATACATGTTAATGATCTAATTTATATCTTTGAATTGACAGTTTTGTTCACTATTTATTGAAACAGATAATGAATTACTTTAATTTACTGTAGTAACGGACATTTTCTTTAATGGTCTTTATTTAATTGAATCAAGCGTAAAGCATTCGAAACTGCATAACTTCCTACTGCATTATTCATGGAATTAAACCACAGGCTTCATAAGAAAGGCTATAAAAATCACAGAATAGAAAAGAAAGTATTTTAGTGCAAGATTTTAAGGTCCGTAAAATTTTTATTTTATAATATCAGCTGCAATTATCTAAGGAAAATCAATTTTTATAAATCATTCTTTCAGTTTCCAAAATTAATATAACAATGGTAGTTGCCTCAGAACCAAATTATCCCATTTATATTCTATATATATAAAAGAATTCCTGTATTGGTAAAATATAGAATTTGCATGTAAAAAGCAATTTAGATGACTGACATAGAGCTACATTTTCAATATATCTTATTCTGAATCGTTTGAGGGTGACGTTCTCTTTATGTAAATACATTAGATAAGACCCTTCAGTATTTAATAAGACAAAGCAAATGGTCAATGAATTACATTTCAAATAGAAAAAAAAGTGTTATAATCTCAGAATAGTACCAAATAAATTTAGAATATAAGAAATCACGAGTAAGTTAAGTAAAATGCAATTTTTATTTAAAAAAAGAGCTAATTATTTTAACTATATTTTAAAAAAATAAAGTCAGTGATGATTAATATTTAATTATTATTTATAATTTATTATGCATTACCAAAATTTTCTATTTTATAAGAATTACTTTCAATTTAATTTTATACGATGATAATTTTACGAAATAATTATTGAATGTATGGAGCAATAATTGGACTCCTTATATTTAACAAAATATGCAGTTAAGTTAACTGTATGTATCAATATTAGAATTTGTAATAAAATATAATTACTTAATAATTGCAAATGTTTTTGCATGGAATTATTGGGACAATTAATTGATAAAGATATTTTATTCAAAATAATTATTATTTAAGGATTTTCATGAATATTATTTAATTTCTTATTGACAATTTACAAACAGAATTCCATCTTTAATAATGTTATGAAAGGGTACCCTTTTCTTTATCGAATAAAATAGAAAATATGATTGCATATCATATTAAAGTATAATTTATGCTTGCGAATTTAATATTAAACCAGAAATCATTATAAATTTTGAATTAAGATTTATTTTTTAAAGTTTAACTACAGAGGGAAAAAAATTAGCAAGATAATTCAGAATGTATTTTTTTAAACCGACAACACTTTTTAAATGATTTAGTAATGTATTTCACTGGATATTTCTGAAAGAAATTTTGCCAAATATAATCAATATAAATTTTAAAAATTCATCATTTTAAGTAGTTGTTTTTTATATTAATTATATAAAGAAAAATTATTAAATTATATATGAAAAGAGGGAACGATAAAACGTATTTAAAGAAAGTGAACAGAATTTTATTACTGAATAAATAATGCCAAAAATGTTTGAAAATGCTACATTCTCTAAAATACAATCCAACATTTACCAGCAAAGCAGTTTTCTTTTCTCTAAGGTTGTTCTAGAAAATATCACGTCATTATACCACAGAAAAGTTGCGAAATAAAATGAGAGAAAAAGAGAAAAACGCCAGCTTTTTATGCTGGCTACATAATAATATTTATGACACTTTCATGATTCAGAATTTTTCATGTTATTTGTGAATAGAGTGTCTTAAGTTCCATATAAGGAAGATTTAAATGGCATTAAAACATTTATAGTCAGAAAAAATGTGAAATTAATAACAATCTTTCTTGTTTTTATAATTGATCAAAACATTTCGGTTTCAGCTGACGTAATTTGGAAATGATATTTTTATATTAATAATCGATCTTTTATATGGAAATTTTCGAAAAGAAAACAAATGGGGGGAAATTTAGAAGTCACTGCTATTTTTTCACTTAAAAATTGCGTCATAAAACAAAGAAAAAGTCTATAAATTTGCGAGGGTATAATCATGTTCTGCACGGCTCATTAAGCAATAAATTTTATCCAAACTTATTTATTAGTTAACTAGTCCCACTCGCAAAAGTTCTCAATTGCCTAAAAGACTGTGAGGTAATTAGAAACACATGCGGAACACATGCATAATCATGACAACGAATTGATTTGAAATGATAATAAATTAGCATGTTTATCTCAAAATGCATGTCAAAGTATGTTCTCACTTTTACTTAATTTTTTTAATACATTTTTGACTTTTTTTAAATAAAAAATACTTCCTTCTATTTTATGAAATTTCATATAAGCAATTATAAATATTAATAATTTATGATCAATGCATCTCTATTCTTAAGAAAATATGTGAAATTAATTTTTATAATAATGGAAATGACTAAATATTGTAATACCCGACCGAAATGATAGAAATATTAAAAAAAAAGACTATGAGTAAAACACTAAAATTAATTTATTTGAAATCTTGAAATAGGACATTCAATAC
>JAPMOR010117042.1:611349-621377 GCA_026543865.1 Argiope aurantia
TTATATTACTAAGCCTCAATAGCATAAACATAATATGTTATTATTCGGAATTTTTATGCATTTCATTATAAAAATACTAATTACTTTTGAAAAACAGCTGGTTCGTCGAAAATATTTAGTACGTTTTTCATCAATTAATCTTGATTAACGATTTTCTCACTAGCAGTTTCAGATCTGTCTAAATCATTAATTAATATTAACGAATACGTTAAAAATATAGTTCATAGCAATATTCAAAGGGAAATTAAAGCCTTCTTATTTTAACATATACATATACCTTTTATGTTTATTTTTTTTATCTTAATATAATCAAGTTATATAATACCCCATCACGATTAAATTGGAAATATTTTTTTAATTTCAAGTTATCATTCCCGATGATAAAGCTTCACTTTCTTATTCCTCTTATAAACTGCACCGATGATAAACACAAGAACTATTTCAAAGTTTTCTTTGTAAAGAATTAAATTAACACGATTAAATATTTAATTAAAAATTAAAGAGTCTTAAAATTCATATCAACAGCATGAAATATTGTCGAGAATTATGTAAAAACATGATTAAAAAACATTATCAAAATGCAGAAAAAATTATACAAAAACTAAATTAAATTCTTTTAAAACAATTTATAAATTATTTTTTTAATCTAGATTTAATATTATTTTTGAAAATCATTATTGAAGAAAGGAATGGGAATATTTTAATTAATTACATTTTGAGTTTCAGGTATTTAAGTTTAGAAAATTTAAGAAAATCCTTCCGAGGTGGTCATTCTCAACCCAAACTGCATCTTTTGTCAAATTTCCTAGTTTTAGGAAAATAGTCTCGCTTGTAGAGTTCACCCCTCCCCACACACTCACTAACATTTCACACACAGCTCAGTGCTCGTTAAAATGTTTCGAAAGTCACACGACCTCCTTCTGGTGTCATGCGGAAATTTGACGATGAAATGCACACGCAGAGGTCATCCGTGTAATCTGAGCGATGTTTGAAGTTTCATAATAGCCCTGAAGTCACTTTAAAACGTGATATTAATATAGATTATGGATTTATTATGGATAATAATTTTATTCTATCTTATTTATCGTGATTTTATAATCTCCATCTTATTATTCTTTGGATTTTTCTTCAAATTTTAAGTTTAAGCTGAAATTTAGATCAGTACAATCCCACTTTAGGATATGGTTATAACCTGGAATATATATTTCTCTATTATAAAACTGTTTAAAAATTTTAATTAATAAATTCTTTGAATAAGAGCAAACGCTATGTTTACCTCTTCTCTGCCTTTCAATTATATACTTAAAAGTTCAGAAGTGGCCTGGTGGTAAGATCTTGATTTCGGAACCGGAGGGTTTTAGTGTAGAGACCCGATTACACCGAAGGACCATCGTGTAAGTGGGTCTGATGAACGCTAAATCCGTCAGGGCCAAGCATCCTCCCGCTAGTGTGGTACGGCAATTTGGAGAGGAGGAGGCCAGCTAAGTTGTCGTCCTCGTCATCTGACTGCGGTTTAAAATTACGTAATCCATTCCAAAATTACCCTAGTGTTGCTTTGAAACGGGACGTTAATATGCCTAAAATAAAATTTGATAATGACACTAAAATTTATTTAAATATGAGGTGTAACAAAGATATATAATTTACATATCCCTAAAGCTTTTGATATATTTCCATACTTTTGTATTACAATAACCTTCTCATATCTTTGAAAGAATGTTAACATTTCTACATAATTTTTACGGCTCAATTTGTATAGGGAATCACAATAAAAAATAATTATGTATAAATACTTATTTTTGTCGAAAAGAATCATTTATTATTTGGTAACAAGTAAAAACTATTCATAAAAATCATTATGTGAAGCTTCAGTTTTATTACTATTACCTTGAAAAAGTGCTATCAATAAATTCTAGTTAATTTAATCTCAGCGTGTTTCAAAATTTACTACACTTATTTATATAATGTTGTGGATTACTCTTCAAAAGGCAAGTTTTACTGAAAAGCCATTATTTCTGTTTTACTCATTTTGTGAGCTTTCTAGGAGAAGGATCCTAAAGGGTCCTTCATTGTTCTTCTGAGATTGTTGAAGCAAGTAAAATCTTCACCCGACAACTTTCAGAACAAAAAAAGAAGAATCTTTCTTTCTTAAGCCTATGTTTATAAGAAAAGAAGCCGAGTAGCAGTCGCTTCTTTCTTCATTTTTTTGAGGAATTGATTTTTTTTCTTTAGCGAGGAATTTTTCCATTTCATCGGTTGCCAAATGCGATTGTTGTTTGCCCTTTGTCTTTTGAACTATTTCTTTACAGTTCAATCAACCGGGTCGTTGTTTTTTTTTTTTTTTTTTTTTTTTTTTTTTTTTTTTTGACAAGAATAGAATTTTTTACGGTCGAATAAATTTTCAATGGAAAAATAAGTCTCTAAAAATAGAAACTTCAACCTTTTATTGCAAGGCTCAGCTGTAAGTAAAGTCTATGTTTTTGCTTAGCATTCTTTTCAAAGTTTCTAAATTGTCTGAAAAATAACATCATTTTTGCAATTTTAATTCTGATTTAATTATAAATAAAAATTCTCCCGCAATTTATTTTTAAATTGCTAGAATTTGTAACTATTCAATATTTTGGAATATATAAAACAGATCTTCAATAGTTTATTGGATGACTGAGCCTTTCGTAAATTCAATTTTTTTGGCTTAGCAATCCTTTTTTCGTTTCTAAATTGTTTGAAAGATAGCGGTGTATTTACAATTTTATTTCTGATTTAATAATAAAAGAAAATTTATGCATAACTTATCTTTAAAGTATTTAAAATTATTAATTATTTTAGAGCATATAAATCAGAATTCTCAGTTTTTAAAAAATAGAAAATTTTTATTCTGTGGTGTTTATTGCAATAGAAAAAGTAAATCATTCACAAATTATTCATATGATAACCAATTATATTTGGTAATGAATTTTACTAAAACAAAAATATCGCTTGGCAAATTAAATCTAAAATTAATGTTCGAAAAATTCAACTCTTTACATCAATATAAAATGCCTTTATTTTTTTTTTAATGTTTTGGAGCATGACGATTATATAACTTTCAGTATTAATTCTAAGCTCAGCTTCATGTGCATTTTGAAATCTATTAAAAAAACTAATATTGTGCAATATAATAGAAAACTTGATCGAATAAAAGTAAGAAAGAGAAAATTATAGAATTTATTTTAAATTCACAATGTGTTTTTTATTCATTATTTTCTATTTGCATCGAATATTCTTCTTTTCACGAAGTATATAAGCATACATCGAATTTTATTAAATAAACGATAAAAAATTTAAATGAATTAATCAAGTTAATTTGAATCTAAATTAATTTTTCGTTTATGCTTAAATAAGCAGCCATTTGTTGCCTAGAATCACAGTTTAATAATTTTTTAAACTCCTAAAAATATAAAAATTTTAATTTGTGAAAGTGGTTTTAGTTGTGTGATATGAAACGCTAGATTACAGCTTGAAAAACATTTTTCCAAAAAAAAAAATATCATGTAAAAGTGTAAATGTTATGGTGGATTCAAAAATTATTCATTCATTTAAGATGCTTTATTGCTCAATTTTAATATGAATTTCATTAGTATCTTTGAAAGTAGTTAATAAGGTATTTGTATCTTTATTCTTATAAACTATATCCTGATCAGACCAAATCTAAGTTTAAGAGTAACAAAAACATACATTTATCTATTTCATTCTTTTATGATATCTGTTTGAATGATCATGCTCATAAGAAAACGTTAGATACAATTTATTAACAATTCACTCTTATATAAATCAGGATAAGTTTAAGAACTACATAACGAATAATTAGATATATGAAAAAAATCATTTTAAAACTTTTTCAACAGTATTTATTATAATATCCATAACCAAAAAATTTAAAGAAAGAAAATACATTAAACAAGTATTTAAATCCTTAGTCATATATTAAGAGAAAAAAATTCAACTTTTTTAACACAAAAACCCAAGCATTTCTTAAATGACTATTATAAATGCTTAACACAAAGGAATTAAATTATTATAAAGCGTTTTCTTTATTCCGCTTGACATTAAATAAAACCCAAAGAATCAAATCCGCCATTATAATCTAATTAGAAAGTGTATCTTTCGTTTTTATTTCTCGTCAAATAATTGCGAAAGTTTAATTTAGTGTAATTTTAAAGGTTGAAGTTCATTGAATAGAATCGGAAATGGAATGGCGAATTTTGTTTTGTTATAAAGTTCCTGAATTCAGAATGTTTGTTTTTATTTGCGTTTAGTAACGTACAACGCTTAATGGAAGTTTAATAGGAATAAATGATTTAATCAACGAAAGAGCTTTTGTGTGGCACTTTTTAAATAAATGTAATCCTTCAATGTATACTCTTGTCAAATGGAACACTATTTTCAAGTTGATTTGTCTGATTGGTTTTTTACTTACTAACAAATTTCATAAAAATCGATTTTTCTAAGGGCAATCTAGAATTCTCTCTGTTGAATATGTATTTGTCTAGGGATTTTTCCATTTTGTTAGATTTTCGTTTCCGTAATTGGTTCAGTCTATTAGAAAAAAACCTAGATTTAACATTCAGATTGTCTATATTTTGAATAAAATAGGTTTATTTTCTAGAGAAAAAGAAACATTAAAATTTTTTTATAATATAACGGATTCTTGTTTTTTAGAAATAAGTAAAAAAAAAAAAGCTTAACATCAAAAGACCTTTTTAAAAAGAATCACAATACATTTGGAGTAATATTTAGTGAAGAATAGATACATTTTAAATTACTTTTTATCAAACTGCCATGCATTTATTTACTTCGCCTGAATATATAAAGTGGAAACATTCATGCTGATGTTGTATTTGAAATATCCCTTCGCAATCTAAAAGACAATTTATTATTTTTATTTTCTATACAGATAATTATATATCTTTTTCTATTTAAATAGGAGAATTGTAATCGCCAAAAAAAAAAAAAAAATCGAAATCGAGATTGTGACATATCTCCACGTTTCAAAAAATTCTGAGTTGTAAAACACATTTTTGGCATTATATCTATTTGTCTGTAAACGCAATAGTTCAACAATGCTTTGAGCTAAATGGCGGATATTTAGTATATAAAACTACGTATATATTTCTGGAATTATAACAATATTTAAAGCGAAATCTATTCACAGGAAATCTGGCTTGTTGGTTGTTTGAGTATAAGTGAACTCAATAACTGGAAGACTTAAAGAACTAGAACTAGGTTGAGAAGTCATATACATATTTAACATCTAAAATGTAATTACTTATAACATTTTGAAAAATGTCTATCAAACGGTTGGCGGTCTGTCAATCTGTGCTTCCACATGCACGTAAGGTATTGAAGTACCTCATAAACGTAATAATTAGTGAAATGCAGTCTATTATCTGACGGCTGACATTAGTTTTGTATCAAATTTTATTGCAAAACGGCTGGCAAAAAGATGTCCAAATTACAAAGCCTCGCTATAGATTCAGTAAAAATGTTAGATTCCTGCCAAGATCGTAATTATCGTCCACCAAGATATTTTCGGTTTCACCCTAGTCCACATTATTATGAAGAGGGAGGGGAAAAATAAACCTTTACTGGTGAGTATGCAAGAGAGTTTCAGGGGGACCTCTCTAGCTGGTTTCAGTAAAAATGTAACTTCACTTATTGAAAATTTAAATTCTGAATCATTATTCTTTAAATTCATATTTTCTTTTCTTTTCTAAATAGATCAGATCTGTACACTCTTTCATATTTTATGTAACTAGACTTTTTTGCTTGAATTTCAAATGTTGAGAAATAGTAGAGAATGTAAATCTGTACTATCTACTTCATCTCTTGCTAAGCGTCTTGTCGCATTTACTCTTACAAAAGGAATGCTGAAAAATTTCATAATTAACTCTTTCTTAGAAGAATAAGAAGATTTCTATGAGCAAATTTTCATAGTTGGATATTTCTTGGATGTTAAACATTTCATCATGTATAGTGTTCCTATTCAAGAAAATCTTTCAGTGAAGAAGAGCCTTTGTTTCTTTTTCATGAATTTTTTTCTACCTTGTTCAATCTTTATTTAACATTTTGTTACTTAAGAAAACAACTTCCCATTTAACTGTTATTTTAACTTCGCGATTTTGCCAACGGCCTGGAATAGGGGTAGCGTGATCTTCCCCAGTGCCCGCCCAGATCTTCCCCGTGATCTGGGCGGGCATAGTTGTTCTTCATCTGGGTTCTATTTGTGAGGTGTGTGAATATGTCCAAGAGCAAAAAGGGGTTGCGCAAACGAATGTGACGTATGAGTATCTAAAACGTACTTTTAGTCTAGATGGCACTACTGAAACAAAAGACGCTCTCTCGTCTTAAAATCGCTGACTTTTTCAGCGGCTTGTGTATGACAAATGCCATAAAAATCAACAATAACTTCTTTATTCATAGCAAATTACCGCCTGTACGTGATCGTATAACCATTGCTTTAATGACTTTTTATGTTAAAGCATCGGTACAACTATATAATTATAATTTATTTGCAAACTACTATTCCTTCAAGCAAAGCTATATGATAACGGTTTTGTGGCACTCTAAAAATCTATCCCCTTTAAATACAAATCCACTCAAATATAATAATTAAATTTAATGATCAGTTATATTCAAAGCAAGTAAGAAACTAGTAAAGGTCATGAAACTCGTGGATTAAACTAGTAAATGTCGTGAAATCATTGATTCTATGGATAATAACTCATAACACCCACCACATATTTATTGTATAGGAAGTGAAAGATCATGCTTTTTAACGTTTATGCTTTATAACATTAATATATATACAAATTAATCTTACATTGAATATCGAATATGAGTGTTTAAAACACTATTCTATACGTTATTATATTAATTATATACTTTTATATTATGTTAGGTTTATATACGTTATTAAATTAATTATATACGTTTATATTATGTTACGTTTATATACATTATTATATTAATGATATACGTTATATTATTAAATATACACATTTGATTTTAAATTTATTAGAATTATAAGTGATTATATTTCATTGCGAATGATGGGAAATTTCGCAGATCTCTCTCTAAGATCTTAACGACGTGAGAAGCCATTTACTATATATATGCTCTTATTATATTTGTATATATATAAAATATCAGAAGTTTATAAATGAGTTTATATTTAATTATATTTAAAATAAACAGTTCGATTTCATCAACATGTGCTATGATTTACTTACAAAATATTTACTTATGATATAGAAATAAATGTCAATATTTAAACTGTTAAATGATAAAAGCAATTTTTCCAATAGATGCTATTGATATTATATATATAATGAGAAAAACTATTGTAAACTCGTTACTATTTATATGTATTAAAGTATTTAATGTACCAGAGTAACATTTATCTGAAGATATTTTTATGAAAATAAAAGATGATTTATATAATATATTTATAATCAGCAAAAATGAACATCGCAATTCCAAAATAATTATTTGTTATTAATAATAGAAGTTATTTATAAGAATTTATTACCACTAAACATGGATTTTCTGAGCTACAGCCAAGCCTTACTACTAAATATTATGCATTAATTGAGCTATCAATTTCTAGGTTTGAATCGAATGATAAAGATTAAAATTGAAATTTTAATAAATTTCATCGAAAGAAGACATAAAAAAAGCGATGACTGGTGGCGAATTGGAGAATAGGTTTCTAAACGAAAGTCTGAAAATATATAAACGAATGCATCCAAAAGAAGCTGTTCTATATTATTAGCTTTCATAAAACTATATTATTTTCATCAAAATAATATATGCAACATACAAAACACTACGTTATGTTAAAGAACTAAATACAAGATAGAAATTAAACCAAAAGAAAGTTAAATTGTATAAGTAAATCTGCATTTCTAATAATTAGTATATCTGAAATTAAATACTGTTGTATTAAATTTATTAATTACATTGATAAATAAAGTGAGTTTTTATTATTTTATGTATTGATTGGAAATATAGATATTCTAATTGAAGTTATTGAAATCTAAGCAAAAATCCAGAAAGCTATATAGTGTGCATTTAAATAAACGTTTAATATTATATCGATAAAAATTTCCTATAATAATAACAGAAAGTAATATTTATCGTCTGTATTCAGAAAATATTTATTTGATTTTATGTTTTTAACGTATTATTTAAACAAAATAAGTTTTAGATATTTATTAAATACAAAGGTAATTAATTTTCAAATATTATGATCTTAAAACGATTTAGAATTTTTTAACCTGTCCATTTTAGAAACTCTGTGCCATATTTATTGCAAATTATCATACTTTGGAGAGAACGGTTATGAGCAAATTATTTCATAAAATATAATTTAATATTAACCCGCTAACGCCCAACTTAATTTAAAATTGAAATTTTGTTAAAAAATTTTAAAATTAGATTCTAAATACTAAATTAAATGTAATATGCAATTAAATTCCACACCATTAATTTAGGATCCGAGATAATTACTGTCCTATAAATAGGACGCTGGGCGGATATGGAGGTTTTTGAACACTTAGTACTTTTCCTTTCTTTTTAGTTACTTGATTACGTTTCCCAAACAATTGAACTTTAATATTTAATGCAAAATAAAATGAAAAACAAATAAATTTGACATATTTACACTATTTATGGTAATTTGGAAAACATTTTGTACATAGAGTTACATAGAGTACATAGAGTTACTCGAGTCCCCAAGGGCTCTTTTGATAGAGCCACGGTAGAAGCAACATCTCCAACTACCTTGCCTCAATACAGATTAAAATTATAGCAGTAGCCATTGTTTCCATATAATGCCCACATCTTATACCCGAGTTCCAGTGTCATTAAAACCTTCTTCATCTGTTAATTCATCTACTTCAGGTTCAAAAGCAATCATTTCGGACTCTAATTCCTCCGATAATAGATATTCTACAGCTTCCTCGGCAGTTTTAAAAACTTTTTTCCGCGACATCTTGAGCACCTATGAAATAAACTAAATATCAGAAAATTTAACGAATCCGCCCAGCGCCTTTTTTTAGGACAGTAGTTTAAATTTGTAATTAAAACTAATAAAAGTAAAAATAATTTTAAAACGTTATAAGATATCTGTTAATAGAATATCTGAAATATAAATTCTGAAAGAAATATTTAAACTTACCTTGAAAACCTTTTCGTACGATTACAATGAAATTCAGCAGAAAAAATCATGAAAATGGCGAACTTTACGTATCTGCAGCTGGCTGAAAAATGCTTCCATCAGGTTCAAATCGGTTTAAGTAAGTAGGGTGAAACCATTACTCTTCAGGGGGTAGAAAAACATTAGGAGAAACTTTGAATAGCTTTATTTTTAATGGTGAAAATGAACTGTCCTATAAAGAAGACGCTGGACTGAAACGGGTTAGCTATATCAAATTATTCAAATGTTTATTTTTACTCTATGATAAATCTGTAAAACATTTATTTTTTGATAATAACGATCATACATCATATTTAACCTAAAATACCCATATCATAAAAGCAATATAAAGATAATGATGAAGCTGATGATGTGGGTATATTCCATGAAGGATTTTAGAAGCGCAGATGCAGAAGATCGAGTGCAGAACAATCTAAAGTAACATCCTTGAATGAAAGCGATTTAATTTACCCTGATTGTTATTCATCATAGATGGAAAACTTTTTTTCGAATGCACGAGAGAAATATATATTTTTCATTAGATTATTATATTTGCTTATATATACAAAATTTCTTATCTTAGACTTCTAGTAAAATGATTTACAATGGATTTCAATGAGAAAATAATTGCAGAAGTTATGTAATATGTTATAGACATTTATGCTTTTGTTTGTCAGAGAAAAATAAGAAAAAGTTATAAAAAAACTAATAAAATATGTTTTAAAAAAAATTAAAATCCGCTATCGCAAATTTAAAATTATCATGTGAGAACATTATTTTTTTAAGTCACTTG
>JAPMOR010117046.1:0-10874 GCA_026543865.1 Argiope aurantia
AATTTAAGAATAACCCTATTTCTGCTAATTTTGTAAACACAAATGTGATACTTTGTTTATGCCTAGAAAAATGTTTAATGAAATATTTCATTAAATGATACTTTTACATTACGGGTGACGTATCAAAAACTAATTTTACACGTCATCGTTTTATTTGTAATTGGATATATATATGTGTATGAATAAAATTTAGAGAAATTTTTGAGGAGTGGTCCCCCATCCCCCAAAGCAAATTTCTCTTATAATCTCTAATATAGGTGTAATCCCAAAAATTACCTTGAATGGCATTGGCGTACAATTGTTACGAAAAATAAACTGTTGGAGGGAATTCAGCATTTCTGATAAATCTATCGTGTCATCCTTGGCGAGTTATTTGGCGATTAATCCCTGGTCTTCAGTTCATAGTATCCAAAAATTTAATTTGGATTTCAAACTCTTTCCTTTCAACCAATTGAAACAAAAATTTAACATAAAACTGCATTTCTAACCATCAAATCATGTATCAAATCTAATATATTTAAATCATTGTATTTACATATTTCTACATGCAAACGCTAAAATACAGAACGACGGATTGCCAATCCTTAGTAAGATTTCACTCGAAATTTGATAAGTGTCTATAGTAAATATGTTTCCGAATAAATAATAAAGATGTTATAGATGTTAAAGAAGTCTATAATAAAAAGGTTAGGGTGGATCCTAGCACAGCCCACCTCTTGGCGTCGTTTTGAATTCTCGCCAAACGAGTGGTGATAACGTCGCCAATGTGGCAACCTAGACGGATTTTTTTTATTTTTTTTATTTCATTTTTTATTATTTTTATTTTATTTGGCTTTTATTATTTTTATTTTATTTCATCAACTTGGCGAGATTTCAAATAAGTCGCCAAGAGGTGGGTCCATCTAGGATTTTACCAAATGTTACATCTGTGTACCGAATTTTATCTGTCTAATTCTCTCCTCGTTTTGTATTTATCGAACTTATTTATATTCAGCGGGCAGACAAACTTTCTCTGAACGGGTTTTACTCAAAATCTAAAAGAAATCTAGAAATGTAGCACTAAGCCTGCATACCAAACTTTATTCATCTTGCTCAATTTGTTTGGTAGTTATCTTTATCATAGACAGACAGACAGACGGACATTTTCCGAAAATATGTTTTTCGAACTGAGGGAGACCTAAATCGAGGAGATTCGTCAAAATCTCGAGTTCAAATTATTTGAAGGTTGCTATAATTTTTCTATACTACGTTTACGAGAAATTATTAAAAAACGAAAGTTTCTTTCAGCTTTTATGGCCTCCTCTGCATATTCTCGATTTTATTACATTTCTTAACACCCTTTTCGATTCTTTTATCGCATTTCCTGAATAAGAAATTAATACAGATAGCAGACTTCAAACATAATATATACACTAAAGAAGGCAGGAACTCTATTATAACATGCGAATAAATTCGGAATTCCGAGTTTGATTAGAATCCAGTTAGGATGCCTCTTCACGTCGCCAAGGATGCCAATAACACTAAATCGCCAATGAAGATGGCTGACCTGATAAACAATACTGTAAAACGGTTTTTGTCAACCATTTTGATTTTTCATTTTGACCTCTCTATTGGCATAGTTGGCTTTGTAAGGAAATACGCTGAACTACGTTTCAGTCCACATTTTATCTGAGCCATCCGAATCTTTCGTCAATATTAAAATATAATATCTTGATATTTTGCGTTTATTCAGTATTAAATTTGAGTTAACAACGATGTTTTGTAACAGTTTTGGTTAAGTATATTTTACCTAAATAAAAGTTATCTATTGAATTGCATACTGCATTCAATCTGGTAACGCTTATCAACAGAAAATCGGAATATTTGATGAATATTTCAGCTCTGGGAGTATTTAGTTGTTATTTTTGAATATACTGACTTGGCATAGCTGGCGTCCTTGGCGATTAGAAAAGATTCCATGAAATGCATTTATTCTAAAACGTTAATGAATTCATAGCTCAATTATTTCAAGCAATTTGTCCTATAGCATTTATTGTTTTCAATTATAATTAATTTTATATGCTAAGTTCAGATCATTGTCATCATCATCATCGTATATCTACTGCTATTTGGATGCATTGTGCTACACAATGCATCCAAATAGCAGTAGATTTACGATGGTTGAGACCATTTTGATGGTTGTAATAAAAATGACTGACGAAAGAGTCCATAATTCTATCATCAGAAAAGTGCATTTTTATCAAACCTTATAATAGGCTACTATAACATACTCTGAAATTCACCATGAAAAGCTTAAGCATAGCACAAATCAAAGCAGCATTACTTGAATCAAAAAATGCGATCATAGCTTATTAATCAGTTCCTGTGGCTCCATACCAGCGTGGTGATTCAGTTTTTTTTTTTTTTTTGACGCAAACCGTATAGTTGAAATTCATCTCTTGTGTTATAAATATTTTATAATTATAAATGTTTTGTATAAGATCACTTAAATAATAACTGTGCCAAAAACATTACAACCAGGGCTAAAGGAAAAAAATAAAGTATCCACATTTCAGAGAAAAGACTTGCATTTGCAAAACAAAATGTAAATAAAATGAAAATGTAAATACGAAATGTAAAGATTATGTTTTCTTATTTGATTTGTTTATAAAAATAATTGAAAATCCAAAACCCCGCATGTAAATTTATCGTCATTACAAAGATTTAAAATGTTTCAACAAATCAAGCGCGATAATACGACTCTTAGGGTCAGATGGCCCCTTTCTTATCACGAAAGGTAAAAGTGATATTAGAAAAATTATATTAACACAACGTTGAACATATTTTGACAAAAAAAAAATCGAAGTCAGATCATTTTTCGAGCATTAAATGTAAACGCTTTTAGTTAAAAAAGAATTATATACTTTTTAAAAATAATGAAGGTTCATTTCATCAGACTTTAATTCCTCTTCCCATTAACAGAAAATTATATCAGCTCCATAAGTATTAACTTTTCGGCAAAAAATTTAAAACCTGATTTATTTGGAAAGGAAATTTGGAAATATAATTAAATTTTAGAAAATCATCCTAATTTCCTAAGGCGAATTATTAATATAAAATTAAAAATATAACTATTTTTCAAGAAATTTTGTCATTGTGAGCAACCTGAGATTCTTCAACTTCAACTTTCACTTCGCAAACAATGGATCTGATTGGTCAAAATTCATAGAACGCTAATTTCACAATTAAAGACGCCATTTTCAGTGAAAGTGTTGAGTATTGACTTGTGTGCATAAAATTTGAGACTTTGTGCAGATTTTGATTTATTTTGATTTTGCTGATTGCTTAATAAAACCATTTGATTTACATTATTTATCTGTGTCTAACATCTGATATAAGATATGTCTTGTTTTGGTTTGCTCTTAGATCTCGTTGCAGGTCCCGACATGATGGACTGGAACTGCTGCAGCGACGAGGAGGCCATGGACTGGGAGCCAGTGAACTGCGTGGAAGACATGGAGTGGGAGGAAGTCCCTGTTCCTCCACAGGTTAGTCCGTCCTTGCTTCCTAAGTCAAAGGAGAACTTACCTTTGAAGGCAAAAGTACCAGCGCCTTTGAAGTTAAGCGCACCAAAGCAGAAGGAGCGTTTAACTTTAAAGACGAAAGTGCCTCAGCCAGCAAAGGCAAAGGCTCCTGAAACGAAGGAGCAAGCTCCTGCTAGAAATGTTAAGAAAGCTTTGCGCAGGTTGTAGGACCAAGAATCGATGTACAATTGAATTTTAAGTGTTAAATGTCGCTCGAATAACAATTTGTTAAAATATCTCGATATAACCAATCAGAAATATTATTTGTATATCTGATGCCTGTTACATTTGGTATTTTACTGACGAGTCTGAAAACTGTTTTTTATTTCCATAATTTAAATTTGGCGATTTGTTTAAAAAAGATTCAATTTGGCTAAATATTATTGATTAATAAAATTTTGCCAATTGGACCTTTTCAGAATTTTTTATTTATCACAAAAGAAATTCGGTTCGTTTTCCACTGAGAAATACAATTTCCTTTGCAATAATCGGCAAGCTTCTAATCAAATAAAATATACCTTATTTTTGCATATTGTGCCGTCTATTAACTTTAAAATTTCTTCTTATATATGTCCGTTGGATATACAGCAGATTTTCGTTACAATGTCGTTAGAAGCCAAATTATATTGTTGGCGTCTTATGGTGTTTGTTTTTTAGTTAGTCGGTCGCCAAATAAATGACCAATTACCGAATATTTGACTCAAAAAGTTTTCATACTATATTTCCCTTTTATAAACCGCAAAACTAACCGTATAAAAATGCTCTCTTGAAATATTTTATACATCTGAGTGTTATGTAATAACAGGTAGCACTATCAAAAAATGAAAAAAAAAAAACAATTATTAAGATTTTATACCGAGCTACAGTCGAAAGTTATATTTCAGGAATATCCACTTGTTGTTTTCGGTCGTTAATTCAAATTTTTTATCTTAAAGGTCTTTTTTAAAAACATTTTCTATTTTTTAAAACACTTTGCACATGCGCCATGAAATGTAGCAACTTTGGCATTAAATTTAGTTACAAAGTAATTTTCAGTTTCTCTTGCAAGTACTGTATGCAAAACCGCTGTACTGTAAGATATTTTATCCAATAAGAAACAAAAGACGCCTTTTTGCTAATCTTTGTTTGCAAGAGGTTTTTTTTTTCTTTTGAAATTTTGTGAAATTTTAATCTTCAATACTTACGTTGTACTTGGCATTCTTGCTTGTCCTTTGGTGACGTATGAATTAACGGAAGAATGTTAAGGATTTTAATAAGTGGAATTAAGGATCATTTTTTACACTCAACGAAGTTTTTGATAAAAATTATTTTCTATTTTGGAAGCGATGCATTGCTTTGTATCTTCATTATAGTATCTGATTACTGACTGATTACGTGCTGATCATCATTATAGTAAGCAACCATCTTGTCCTTGGGATCAATAAGCATAACATTCCTTTGCTCCATTGCAAAATACTTAATATCGAAGAATAATTAATGAAATTTTCCCAAAAATAATACGAATACCTTATATTATTCTCTAGTTTTTCAGAATTTTTTTTATAGAGTTCTGAATGGAGAATCTTTTTTTCCGAATATCACTTAAATTGTCTCGTTTCTCTTTCAAACTGGTCTATTACCGTCAGTATATATAAACAGAGAAAAAAGATGCTATTTATAATTTTAACATGAAAAACTACTATAAAGCTTCATAAGCGTTCAAAAAATGAACTTTTAGCCTAAAACGATATAAAATATTCAACATATCATTGAAGTATGTAATGAGATTTTCCCGATTGAATTATTAAAATTTTAGAGCAAGAGATTATCCAAGCATGAAAAAAAAACGAAATTCACCATTTAAATTCATTGTTTAGCGAAATCGAATATCAAACTACAGCAGTTTCTATTTCTCTATTACTGTGGTGAATTTTATTATGATTGATTTTGAATCGAGTCTAATCATTAATGTAATAGCATAATAAAACAATGGAAAGAGAATTTCTGTGCAAAGCTTTCTTTTTCAAAAATAAGTAAATAGGTCGTCAAAAGATCAAATAAGTGAAATAACAGTTTCTGATAATTTATATAATTTAAATAATTAATCTATTATAAACATCTCAAAATCAGAAGGCAATATCTGTGCCATTTCATCATGTTAGATATTTTTTATATAAATATCATTTGCGTACTCCTTTTCAGATATAGTTATTTCCAATCAATATTAATAACCTTCAATATCAATAATTACGATCTTTTTAAGATTTACGCCAATTATTTTCAAAATATAAAATTTATTCGGAAATGACACCTATTCTTGTAAATTCCTTAATTTAAAATACACATGTAATTTATTTTATTAAGTTCATAATATAATATCTTTTCTTGTTATACTATATTTACTTATATAAAAAAAATTATTACGGAAAGTGTTCTATCATTTTTGAGAAAACTCAAAGAACTGTATAATTTACCTAAAATGTTTAGTCCATCTGTTGCAAAATAAGAAAATTACAATCAATTTTTAAGGCATATCATGATGCAGTCAATTTATACATTTAAAGACAGCTTCCTAATTGTAAAATTTGGATTTTAGTTAGAAAATAGACGTTTTGACTACGTGTGCATCAATGCCACGCCATACGGCAAAATTTGGCATAGCAGCATGCTATTGGCGAATACACTCTATAGACTAACAAGAAAGCATTGGCGATTTTTTTTTTGTATTTAACCAAGGTTTTCAAAACATTTTTTAAAAAATAATAAAATTTTGAGATCTTTCGTCGGCAGCTGTTTATAGTAGTAATACTTAATTTTATAATGCATGCAAACGGTAAACAAGTTCAATAAAAAGAAGAAAAACAAATACTTGAAGTATAAAAGGAATTCTCCAAAGAAATTGATTTTTTTTTATAACTACTAATAAATATGAAAATAAAATTAAAAAGATAATGAATGCAGAATAACCATTGGATACAAAATATATGGCAAAATTTGAAGAGAAAAAATACTGAAAAAAAATCTCAAAGCTTTGCTGTGAAATATTGATACAAAAAAATTTGGTGATGTAAAATAGCTAAAAGGTAAAACAATATATGAAATAAAAATATTTGTCATTTATAGAAAATTAACTATGAGGATATTTCCAAAAAAACAAAATATTTTATTCGTTAACACATACAATATAAACACACAAAATATTTAATAATTCTATTGGGTTTTTCGGAAGGTCAAGGTTTTATCGTCTAAAATATTTAGCGAACCAGTTCTGGCACTGGCATACTGTCAGCACATCTTTTCCATACGCATCGGTCCATTTCTTTCTGGCTTGAACAGCATTTTTACCCTTTCTGTAGTAAAATAGTAAGATATGCCGAAAATGCTGCTTATCGCTCTCCATATTTAAAAGGGCACCAACCGACACCTACTGCGTAGAATTAATTGGAATTTTTCACACACAAGCCTTGCTATATGAGCTCTCAAAGCATAGAAAAATTATACGGCTTGAATGTGAAGTTGGGTGCAAAAAAAAAATACAATTAAATCCTCTGTCGGGAAAAAATGAAATTACTTTCCGAACAACCCAATATTACCATACAAGTTATAATATTTGGTGTCGGTTGTATCATTTTTGGCGACATTATCACCTTCGCTGGCGAAATTGTGAAGTACGAAAATTTCATCTCATTTATCTGAACTATCATGTATAACAAATTAATATTCAATGAAGTATACTGTAGGAATTTTTCGGACTACAAGATATTCCGTCGTTGCGATGATTGTATTTGAATTATGGAATTAACTAAGGAATACATTATCTAACGCGTTTTAAAAATGAAAACAGTTTGCTCAGTTTCATTAATGATAAAGTGATTTTTTGTTTAGGAAATAAGTAAAAAAAAAGCGGTTTAAAGCTCCTTTTTAGAATTGAGAAACAGGATATAGCGAATGAAATATTTAATAAAAACGGTCCTTTTCCTTTCGCTTTTAATTCAAAACACAGTATAAATGTGTATTCAAACAGACCTGAATTTTATTTAAACATGCTTGAAAACTTTTATCAATATGAATTATAATCTTCGTAAAGTATATAGAATATTACTGCTACAGTTTAGTAACGATGGGAATTACGATATATATTCATAATTTATAGAAAAAAAATCAGTTGTTATTATTCTAGGATTTGAAAAAAAATTAAAAATGTTTAATTGATAATTTTAAACTGCTCTTAATAAATTCGTCTATTTATCATTAAAGCTAAAAAAAAGCGTTTGTAGGGCATAAATCAGCAGTAAAAGCAATAAATTAAGAGAATTTATCAAATGATATAACATCCACCCTCATATATATATATATTCATACATCGCACAAATTAATTTAATTAAGAAAATTAAAGGCCACTTAAGTAATTATAGAATCTTAGCAAATATTCTAAAAATCAGTTCAAATCAATTTTAAATATCATGTCAAATTTTCTAAAATCTAGCATCTATTTTAAAAATATAATATTTCAATTGTTAATAATATTAAGAGCGATAGTAATGCCGGAACTTCCCTAATATGCGACGTAAATCAAACTTCCCGAATATGTGACTTAAATAAAGTGGCAGCGTTGGTCCACTCCCACTCACCAACGCTTTCTTTGCGCCCCACCAGTGGCCGAGCGCCGAAGCTCTTCCGACTGGTAGGCGGGGTCCTCTGCTGTTGAAAGCGACTTTCTGCCGGGCTGGCTGCTACGGGTTTTGCCTGGTTTCCCCTAGCTTCACACGAATGTGGGCCCGCTTCCCTTAAAAGTCCTTCCAGGAGGCACTTAGCGCACTTCGACTATATTCATTTGGCATTAAACCTTTCCAAATTAAATGTTGAAGAGACCAGAGATTAGTTAAGCAGCATTCACAAATTTCCCAGGTGAAGGTAATTATAAGAATAGGTGATTAGTTATAGGTTACGTATTATAAGATTATTAATCTGTAAGCTACACGAGTGCGCTAGGTTTTTGTGGATGCGTTGATCCGCTTTCCCCTTTTACCATGAACGCACGACAATTTGCTTATTGTTTACCCGAATTTGTGACTAGAAGAAGGTCCCATTTTCAGGAATGCGCGAGGGAGGTCGAGATCTCTTCGACCTCCCGGGGCTGTCCAGAGAGATAAAAAACGGTGTGTGAGAGGACAGCCTCGAGGGACTCTGGTAGCCGACCTCCAAGTGGTGTTCCTCGGGCAACGCTGTTCTTTTAAATTCAACGGCGGCTGACGGGCTACGGAAATTTTAAAACACTAATCGATTACATTATCAGAATTAAATTGATTTAATAATAAGGTATAATAAACCTCGACATTTCTTAACGATTGTATATACTGAAATTATTAGGAAATTATTGGTCACGGGGATTATATTATAATATTTTAAGAGCAGGCAAGTCAAGTCCGAAGACGGAGTGGAGGAGTCGTAAGCGACAGAGCGGAGTAGGCGGAAATGACGGTGAGCAGCGACGGAGTCAAGCTCGTGCTGAACTGAGCTGTGGGCTACTGTCTGCAGTAGATTCTGGTTGTATGCTGCTGTGTGTGCTGTTGTATGCTACACGTCTCGGGTGAAGATAATCGTCTTCTGTGCTGTATATAGTTGTCGCTTTGGTGCTGTCCTGTGTGTCTTCGTGTAAATAAATTTTATTTTCTACTGCCGTCTGCTGATTGAGTGTTCTTTACACCATATCACTTCCACTATCCCAACGAACCCCGGCGGAAATTTCGTAACAATATATAGATATATATATATATTGTAAGCAAACCTGAGTCATAAGCAGCCCAGCATCCAGAAATAACAGTGATCCCAGGAAAAGATGCTTTTTATGTAAGGTGTGTATTATTGACATAAAAAGTATCGTCACTTTTGAAGGAAATTTAAATTGGACTAAAATTAAAGTTCAACTTTTCCCTAACCATAAAGTTTTTGAGAAAATAATTGTGTTTTAAGAAAATAGCGAAGTTACTGAAAAAAAAAAAGTTCGAATCTATAGAACAAAATATTATAACATTATTAAACTATCATCGTAAATTGCATTATTTTCTTGTCAATATTTTAAAATTATTTTATTTTTCTTTGTAAAACAGATTTTCAAATTCATAAAGTTATATCAAGATAATAAAAATATGTTTATTTCTACGACTAGCGCAGTAACTGGTGAAAAAATACAAACTAACAACTTTAACGAAGTTTTTACATTTTGTGTATATAGATCTTTGTGATGGCCGGAAAAATAAATAAGTAGTGAAATAGGAGAAAGGCGCCTTCGGCAACCAACTGGCTCGTCAGGAACAATATTTTCTAAGATTTGCAATTAAATATTTATGTACCTTGGGGTCTGTCAATAGCTTTTCTTTAGCAAATTTTTTCTAATCTCCAAATTTTGATAATCATATAACTAACATTATTATAGAAACCTTGCGATATTTAGTACATTGTACAATCTATTTCTCTCATTTTTGTCACCTCCTGTAAAATTTGAATTTTATTTAGAAATAAAAGTAATCAAACTTTAATTAATAATTTGGATTCAGCAAAAATATTTTTTGCTGAATCGAAACATGATTTTTTTAAATATGAGTACAAAATACAGAACCGCACTGTATAATATCTCTCTGAATTAGCATAAAATTATAATTTTCTTTTTACTTTCATAAACCGACATAAATAATTCCAATAGAATTACAGTGAAATTCTATATCAAACTAATGCAGCGTACTTGAAATGCCTAATCCAAGATTATCTAAACGACTTTTATATCAAATTTAAACAAAGAGATAAATGATATAGCTTAATACTAATAAATAAATATGATAATAAACTTCTTATGGTTATGATATATTCTCAAACATTTTATGCTCCCAAATCGGATATATCTAGTTTTGACAAAGAAGTTAAAAATATCGACGCAATTATAAAGATAATTCGTTATATCCAACATAAATTTTGTGCCTTGAGACGTGGGAAATAATTTTATCTCCTTTCATTTTCTAAAATTTCATTGTAGCATTATTTATCGTGTAAAATTTTTAACTTTTAAGATCAATTTTTTTTATACTTTTATACATTTTAAGTGAAATGGGAGATATGTGCATTCTGTCAAGCAAAATAAATAAACACTTTAAAAATATTTCCATTATCCTGCATAAATAATCGCATCTGACAAGTTTTAATGCATTTCATAACCCCTTAAATGGATTTCATTTTCCACTAATAATAACTATTCCAGTTATTTGTATTAAACAGCAAATACAAACCTTCGAATTTTTCCTCAAAATCAGCATTCGGTGGGTGAAATAAATATTTATG
>JAPMOR010117049.1:0-12225 GCA_026543865.1 Argiope aurantia
ATAAACTAGTGGAATAATAGAATAGTAGATAGTATAATAAATAACTAATTTATCTCTAAATAAACTAGCAGAATAAACGAGTTTATCTCTAAGGCCTCAATTTCAGGGGATTTTCGGGTCATGAGGAGTCAATACTTTTCGACTAAAGCCAGACCCCTCACAGAAAAAAAATTCCCTCGTTTGAATCCCTGCCTAAAGATGATACTTGAGAACTGGGAACTATTATGAAATGGTGTATTCTTCAATGTGCCTTTTTGCAGATTTCCAAATTATTTTTCTTCTTTAATTTACAAAAAAAATTATGGATGCAACTTTAATTTTATGGAATTCTTACTTTTAATATTTGATTTTAATGCGTATAAAATTATATTTTATTGCTGATATTTTGCACTGAAAAACAATGCTAACAACTCGAAAAAAAATTTCATAAATGTTTCTTACATTGGTTAGTAGAAAGTTGTGAGTTCTACGATTGTATCTCCATTTAATTTACAACACGCAGTATGTCAATGTCCTATGACTGTTCTTCACATTTTAATAGAAAGTCAACAATTTAATAATCAACGCATTCGCTGCTTTCATTCTCACAACATCAAAGTAAAATGCATTCTTTATAAAGTTGTCCATCCCCATCTTTTTATCTTTTTAAAAATGATTGGATTTTATGTTTTGATCCGATTCTTATAAAACTTCTAGATTGTTTTTTACCACACGATTATTTTTAGCAGATTTTACAAATTGATAGGTCCAGGAAAATGACGCAATTTAGAAAAAAAAAATTTTTAATAAAATTACCTCTTGCCATATGTTTGGCGCAGTTTAATCATAAATGGTTTTCTTGCGCCAATACACTCTGTCAAACCAAAACAAACCATATAATTTAAATTTATAAAATATATTTAACAATTAGCAATATTTATCATAATATAAAAAAGGAATTGAGAAATAAATGTTCTTATAGAAATGAAAGCAGTTAATAAAATATTTTTCCTTTAATTATTTTAGTTTCTGAAAAAGAATCATCAGTATCGATTTATTTAGCTAACAAGTTGGAGCAATTAAATGACAGTAAACATAGATCTCGCTTTGCTGAGTACCTATCTAACAGTCTGTTTTTATTCTAATGTAAAGACACTATATTTGCTATAATAATTTCTCTTAATCATTCTTATAGTAATCGAATTCAAAAGAAAATAGTTACAAGAACATGAATATCATCATTTAATATTCTGAAGAAACTCTAAAGATAGAGGACACTCTTTAAAATACTTCGATTACTGATCACAAAGAGTAAAATTCGTAGTTATATATCAGTTTCAAGATGAATTATATTAATAATCCTACTACTGTAGACTGTGTTGAAATGAAAATTAGTTAAGGTAAATATTAGGTTAAATAATAGTTAATTATTAGTTAAAATAATATGTAATACCATTTCTAGTCCTACCAAGCTTATTATAGAAAATTGAGATTTACAAATGCTTAATAGATGCCAAGCAAATGATCCCTACAATTGGCAAACTGTAAACTTAACAATTATTTAGCAACAAATTTGTCTGCCTTTGAAATAAAAATGAAAGTTTTGGAAAATGCAAAAATTATAGCCCTCTGTCAATTAGGAACCGAGATTAGGAGAATGTTCTGTATAATTCCTGACTGTCATGTTTTTTTTTTCATTTATTATCCGTTGGACGATTATAAATACATCAGAGTTAATTTCTCCAAACGAGTTAATTTCTCTGAAGTTCATTCGGAGAGGGAACTGATCAAGTATTTGATTCAGCGCGCTGCTGATAATATTGTTATTATTATTTATTTGTTTGTGTTATAAATTTGTGCAAATGTTATTCTTTGTGTCTTGGCATGGTGTTTATCACATTTATTTCATGTTTTCCGAGAAATCATGGAATAAAGCGTCAATTTTCGTCATCTAGCCTGTTCGATTACATTTTCCATATGCCCACCATTCGATTTTCACAACCCGGTAAAAATTTCACCTAAATAGTATGACCTCAGTTCACCGTTGTTACATAATAAATATGATGGTAGGAAACAACAGCCATAGTTGAACAAAATTGTGTTGCATCATAAATTCTTGGAATTTTGAAAAGCCTAAGTTAGCTTTAAAAATTTTTTGCAACATAATTCTTTACTGTTGAAAATCTTTAGTACAACTCTTTTAAATTTAATTTGTAATTGGAAAACATATTCAATAACAAAATATATCTATATACAAAAACGAATATCTTATTTAAATAAATTAATTTATTTGCAAAAATATTCAATCCATAATCATTCGCAATCTAAATTAAGATACCTTGCTACAAAATTGCAGTCAAAAACATTTTTAATCATAATAATGCAGTTTTCTTTTTGTTCATAGCAATAATATTATTCAGAAAAATATTTTTTTGTGAATCTAAAGGTATGTACAATTATTTAAATAAATTGTATAAATCTAATATATAATTTTAATGTTCTTATTTCATTCCTCTTACATTTTAAGCAATAAAATGTAAGACATTAAATAATAACAATGCGACATTAAATAAAGTTAAAAATGATTCCATTTAGTGATAATAACTAAATTATAATACAATGCAAAAACAAAACATCCTTAACTCCTTCAAATTCTATTTGCTGCAATATTTTTCTAACTATTAATAGTTTTAGTTAAAATGATTATATGATCGTTAGTTAAATAAATACAATTTATTACAACATTATTTCTATTTACTTTTTATGAGAAATTTTATTAAATTCTAGCCGCCTTTGGCGACCAGCCGGTTCGTCAGTATTACCGCTCGCTACAATTTTCAATTAAATATTTTAAGTCACTGGTCTCTTAAAGCATTCTCAAACAAAACATTTTTAATCTTCAAATTTTGATAGTCATACCAAACTTATACTGTTTAGATCGTTTCTTTCAATTTACTATAAATATTTTGCTAATTTGTTGTCATTTCCGGCAAAACTTTAACTTTAATTTAAAGTGGAAATGATGAAATTGCTATTAATATTAAGATATTTTTTAATAAAACCAAGCGTTTTATTTTATTTATCATCTTTATTCTTATTTATTTATTATTATTATTATTGAATATGAGTACTGCAAACAGAATTTCACGGCATTTAAGTCTTATGTTAACTACAAAATATTTTTCATCATTTATGTAATATCTCAAACAATAATTCAACAAAAATTTCTGAGATTCAGCATAAAATTCAGTTTTTAGTTTTGTTTACAAAAGGATTGAAATGAAATCAATAATAATATTTTGTTCCTGCCTATAAATATATTTCAAAAATTATGAAGTCTAAATTTAATACAGTAAGGTATCATATTTTGAGAAATATTCTGGAATCACCAAATTTTTAATAAATGAATGAATGTTTCTATTTTCCACGATCAACTAAGACTTATTTATAAAGTTTTAAATGTTAAAAATTTAGAAAAACTCAACATTTTCATAATCTTAGACCAATTAATCTTGAGAAACCTGTGCGCTGATTGGCGTATTTTCTTTGAAGCGATCGATGTAAAATCTAAAATTATCCTTTTATATTGAATAATGATATTCAAATTTTCATAAATCAGTCAGTTTAAGTGATTTGAAAATAACTCTTAAAAGTCAGTGATTTAATTGATTAGAAATTAACTCTATGACCACCATAAAATCTGTGCTTTCTCTTGTGGTGTATGCATTCTCCTTAATATCCGCTCGAATAAAACATCACATACAAAAGTACTACATAGAACAAACACATCAAAAGTAAACATAACATTTCAATAGTTGCCAAAAACAAAAGAGATATATATGCAATTAATAAGCAGACGATATTTAGAAAAGTGCAGATATTTAGGCTGGAAAATGAAATGATCTGAAATTAAAAACACGCGCAGACGATATTTACAAAAGTAAAAATATTCAAACCTGAAAAGGAAAACATATGAGTTATTCCATCAATAAATGCCATAAGTTTGTTTATATCTTCATTATTTTATGAGTCATTAAATATCAAAATGGGTACGGGACTAAATAAACACCCTGTATAGAGAGTGTAAAAGATCATAAATAATTTATCATGAATTTATTTTTTAGAAAAAATAATATTTCATAGTTGTTTCATTTCCTACAAACACGTGTCGAAAATTATATCTTTGCAGATTTCATTTCCAAAAAGATTTAATTTATTTTTAATTGGTGCTTTCATCAATGTGATGGCAACACTTTGAAAAAAGCTAATTTTTTCCAATGAATGCGAAACGTGCTTAATCTTAATTTTTATTTTTTACGAAAAAAATTATTGAAAAACATAGTTAAAATATATATTTAAAAATTCATTAAAAATAGAAATTTAATTATAAGATTAAAACATTAGTATCATTTAAAAGATAAATTTTTGATCTTTAACTTCATGTAAAAATCTTTTTTGCGCGGTAATATTTTCGGAAGTTATAGCAGAAACACGTCAAAATTTCGCTTAATTTTTAAATAAATAAAATTCTAGTTAAAAATTCGAAGAAATAACCCCCAGGTGCACATTCCCGGCCTCCAAGGTATACAATGAAAACGATTTCCATTTCATTTGAAAATACTGCCGTGAAATATACATTAAAATATTTTAAAAGGTTAATTGAATTTAGTCTAAAGAATTTTACAACAATTTAACTGGTATCAATGAGAATATATATTTATATTTTATTTTAAAATGGTGTAAAAGTTATTTTATGCTGGAATAGTTTTGAGAGCTATTGGTTAAAAACATCAAAATATAGATTACTATTTAATTAATTAAAATTTTAATGATAATTGCAAAAAAGAACCTGAAGTACCAGTTTCCCGAACCCGAAGTTTCCATCCTCCAAATTATATCTGAACCAAATTTGGTAGCTGTAGGTTGAATGGTAGCTGTAGAGCGCCAACATACACACACACACACACACACACACACATACACACACACACACATTGAGCTTTATTATAAGTATACATTTTGCGTATTTAAAAATCTTTTATTTTTTACAACTTTTTTCTGCTTTATAAATGCCAAACGATTCTGTAAAAATAGAATATATTAAAACATGATGGATCGAATTGTAGCACTTTAATAATTAGTTTTTATTTTTAGTAATAAATTCAGTTTTCAGACACGAGATTTTCAAATTTCAAAATAAAAACTAATTATACTAGAGAATAATTATTCTATTTAAGATAAAAACATTTTAAAAAGTACTAATCTTTAATAATTCTTTTTTTTCTTTATTTTCCGAATTAGGTTTCCTTTATTCTTTATTATCTTAATTAAAAAACAATTTAAGCATGAAATTATTTTAACGTTCGTAAAAACGGAGTGATGACATCATTATCGATATCTTTTCACGATGAAGATTTTGGGTGTTTTGAATAATTCCAAAATCAGCAAATCTAAGTCATTATTCTGCGTTGAAAATATTTTTGTTTAATCCTTGGGGAATTCCAATCCTTTTGTGCCAGGGATTGCTTCCAGACGATTAATTTGAAAGTTATCGTCGATTTTTTTAATTATTTACTCATTATTCAACAAAATGTTTTCTTGAATAATGTATATTTTAAAGGTAATTTTTTTAATTAATTACTTTGTTATTTAATGATACATTTCATTCTAATGTCAGAGAAACAGATAAATAATTACTAGTTCTGTTGCTTTATAAAGAAATTGTTTCATTTCGACTTCGAAACATAACCAGATAAAGACATTTAATACAAAATCTACAGAAATTAACAATTAGAATGTTTACTGTTTTCTTTATAAGTAAATAATTAAATTTTTAAGGTTTATTTTAAATTAAATAAAAGTAAAATTCGCAAAATCTGCAGTTGAAAATACCAAATTCGCTGTCATAATGCTGGATTGTTTGTTTTTAATGACAATATACAGCGTATGATGAAAGGTGTTGTGACTTAAAATAAAGTTATTCTATAAACAATTAAAATTCCCAAGTGTTTCTGAATTCACATCTAATGCATTTATGTTTTTTATGCTCCTTAATAATTTATGCCACTACTTTATCTTTTCTAATAATAAAATTGAATATGCTTTTGTGTGTGTTGGCGCTCTACAGGTCAGATCATTTGATCTAGAGCTTTTAACATTGGAGCTTATGTAATTTGGAGGATCAAAATGTCCAGCTCTAAGTGTGTTTTTTTTAATTTTAATTCACATTTAAAGTAATTAAAAGTGAATTTTTGTACTTTTTCCTCGATAACAGCCGAAACTATTAAAGTACATTTTTTTTTTTGCATTGTCTTAAAATTAAAAAAAAACATCTTTTGAAGGATATTAAATTTTAATATATAAATTATTTTTTTACTTTAATTGAATTTTTAATATATATTTTAAGCATATTTTCCAGCAATTTTTTTCGAACAAAATAAAAATAAAATTTAACCTGTACGAGCAGGTTATAACTGCATGGGGAACTTGTTATTTATCTAGTTTTGTCATCACATTGACAAGAACTCAAATTAAAAAATTTAATTAATTCTTAGTGGAAACTAAACATAGAAAAGTGTAATTCTGTAGTGTGTAGTGTTTCAAGCAAAAGTGTAGATAGCTATAAGAAATGAACTTATCATGGAATATAATATATTCTAGAAAGATAAGCAATAGAAAAAGGGTTTTATGAGCTTTTAAAATGTCATTATTATTAATTTTAAAATTATGTAATATTTAACACAATAATGATTTATATATGAGTTGTCTATTCTAATCAGATCCCAAAGATTAATTTCTAAACAGTCAATATTAAGTATAAACGACAAATAGGAAAAATAAACTATGACGCTATTTTGGTCTATTAGAGTCAATTAATGTTCTAATGAATTTCAAATTTTATATTTTTATACAGACACTATGTGTCAAATATAGTAAAATACTTTTGAGATATTAATATTTCAAATAAAAAGCAAGGTCAATTTGATTCGCTCTAAAACTGTTAGAAATGAAATTATTTGCTATCTAATCAAAAACGATTTTAGACAGCTCCATTAACCGTCTCAAAGAAGATGCACCAATCAGCCCCAGGAATTTCCCCTGTTTTCCACGACTGATGAATTTAAAATTATAAAATTGATGCTTGTTCTAAATTAGTGACATTCAAAATTTTATATCACGGTCAGATTTGGTCGCAGAAAACAGAAACTTATCTTATTCTTATTTGAAAGTTCGAGTGTTAAGAATAGTTTACTGAATGTGATTCCTTAGAATCAAATAAACTGTATAAAATTTAGACTTCATTATTTTTTGAAAAAGTGCATTTATTGAATGAAACAAAATAAAATATTTTATTTGCATCTGAATAATTCTTACAAATATTTCATAAATTATAAAAGCTATTCTGTAGCTCACATAAGACTTCAGTGTTGAAACTTTGGTTGAAGAAGTTATTAAGTTAAAATATTGAATTTGAACACGATTGATTTCCGTTTCTTTTACAACAAATCTTCCTGTTACTAGTTTCTTTCTTCAACAATTTTTCCATTCTCAATTTATGCTTAAAAACCGTATTACTTTCTCATATGCGTAATATAGCGAAAATACAGTAATCGTCAAAAAATTCGAACTCGAGATTTTGTCGAATCTCTACGATTTAGATCTTCCTGAGATTGAAAAACACATTTTTGGAAAATTTTCATCTGTATCTGACAAAGATAAGTCAAAACCGGTTTAATCTAGCTGGATGGAATTTGGTATATGGAATTTCTATATACAAAATTTGTGGATTTCTATCGAATTTCAGCAAAATCCTCTCAGAGAAAGTCTGTCTGATCAGTTGTTCGAATATAAGTTAAGACAATACCTACGAAACGGAGAAAGCTAAATTAATGAAATTCGATATTCATAAAATTAGCATCTATAGTATAGACACCTATCGGAATTTGAGCCAATTCCAATAAGGAATTGAACGTCTGTCCTTTTAGAAACATGTAAATGCGGTAACTCAAAGACGAAATGACTTAAATATATCAAATTTGGTATATGATTTTATGATACAAGAGTAATTTTGTTACCAAGTTTTATTTCAATCGGTAGGTAAAAACTCATCTAAAATACAAATTCACTTTTCGGGTTCTATTAACTGCATGCAGGGGTTAAGCGCCAAAATATTCGTCAAAGGTCAGACGATAGATTCAGTAAAAATGTTAAATTCGCGCTAAAAGATTAACATTTCGTAACTATTGTACGTCAATGCTATTAAAGGCTTTCTATGGGATAACCCCTTTAATAGAAAGTGTGCGAGAAAAATTTTCAGTGACCATTCTGACTAGTTGTGTTATAGAAATGTGTTATTTCTTTTATCAAGTTGTATCTTTCATTATTTTCCTCCAGCTCTTTAAACAAAAAGTTTAAAGGCCAAGGAATATAATTAACGCACATCTTTTTTTAAAGATTTTCTTCCATAAATCTAACAGAAGTTTTGCAAGTTTTTTCCCCCTCTTTCTTTTGCCTGGAATCTGTTTCTTTTTTCTTCTTTTTTTTCTCTTGAGAAATATTTATTTCTAACAGTTTGGTTCCTCTTTTAACCATAACTGCAAAGGAAATGAGCGAATCAATCCATCCTGGCTATTAATAAAATCTGTGCAACGAATCTCTAAAAGAATTAGTCATCATCTTAAGTAATCTCCAAATAAATGAGGAAAGGGCAACAAAAAAAAATAGCACCAGCTTTAAAAAATACAAAATTCTCTCCGAGATTACATAAAAAAATAATAAAAATAAATGTAGTGCCGTACAGCTGACCACAGCAATCCCGGTCCTTGCCAAGACCAGATGATAGGTTTTTAACTTTTGATATATGATGGCAAGCCGAGATTTAGTGCTAGGGGAATTTTCATTTTCCTCAGGAATCGGGGTTTAGAGATTGGATTTATTTTTATTTCTTACTCGCATTTTTTTTTATTTACTTGGAAGCCCATTTCTCTGCTTTCATCAGTTGTGCATTCATTCCTTTTTCTTTCCAGTCAACTTTTGAAGCTCTACAAATGGAACTCTCAATCAAAAATGGAAAAATACCATGAAAGGAGATAGGGAACGAAATTTTTAAGAGGGAAAAAATCCCTCCTTAATTTAAATTTTCTTCCCCAAGAGGGGACTGTTTTTTTTGGCTGCCTTATTTCCCAGAGTTGTTTGAATCTCTTAATTAGCTTTTTATCTTATTATAGAGTTGTTTAAAGGAAAGTAAATTTTCTCATTTTGCGGAAAGAAGATTTTTCCTGTTTATAACTGTAAAAGTTTTAGTTTAAAGTGCGTTTTGAAATAGTTGGACTTTAAAGTACTTGAATTTAATTCTAAAATACTTTAAAGTTAAATATGGAAAAGCAGTCTAAAATAAAAGCAATTATTTTTTCTTCTAAATTTATATATATATTTTCAGTACACTTACAACTTAAATATACCAAAGAATAACTCAGGAGAAAAACTAAAATTAGATCGAAACATTCTTCATTAATTCTTCGTCTTCAAATTTCAAGGTTGAAGAATTTTCAAGGAGTTAGAAAGGTTTTTAAATGGAATTCTGAAGACAGACTAAATGTTAGTTTTTAATAAATAAATAATATATTTGAATTCCTGTGCTGAAATCATTTACTTTTTCTTTGTCAATTTTGTTTTAAGGATTTTACTTTTTGAATTTAAAATTTCAAAATATGGAAATGATTTTTTTCATTAATTTTTAATATCTGAATTATAATAATAATAATTGAATAAAACGGTTTTTATCATCAAACTTTTTTGTTTTTAAAAATAATAATTTATTTGCATATAGATCCGATTTGTTTCAGAAAAAATTATTCTTTTAGGTTCTGTGAAATTTTAATATTTTTACTTTCTCGTGCACGTAGTATAGAGAAGTTTGGTAATTGGCAAAAAATTCGAACTTGAGTTTTTCACGAATCTCCGCGTTTTAAAACTCCCTGAATTTGAAGACACATTTTTGGAAAACATCCGTCTGTTTGCCATTGACAAGGGTAACTCAAAAGAGCTTTGGGCGAGATGGATGAAATTTGGTATGCGATCTTAATATCAAAAATGTAGAAATTGGATTTGAAGGGTGTCTGTCCGCCTGTTCGACTGTAAGTTAACATAATACTTATAAAGCGAAGAAAGGTAAATAGATAAAATTCGGTACACCGATTTAAGTATAGTATAGACACCTGTCAAATCTTGCGTCAGATCCAAATATGAGTTGACAGTCTGTCGGTCTATATCTTTTGAAATATGTAAACGCAGTGACTTAAATATATCAAATTTGGTGTGAGATTTTGTGAATACAAGTATTGTTTTGTATCAAAGTTTTGTTTCAATCGATTGAAAGAAAAGTATCTAAAATGCAAATCCGATTTTTTTATGTTACTAACGTATGCCAGGAATTAATCGCCAAATAACACCCCAAAGATAATAAGATAGATTCAACAAAAATGCTAAATTCACGCCAAAGTTAATATTTTATGACTATCGTATGCCAGTGTCATGTAAGACGTTTTCTTACATCAACAATTTATTAAAGAGTATGTGAGAAAGTTTTGTAGAGACCATGTTAGCTTATTAAACGTAGAAGTTAAAATTAAATTACATTTGGAATTTATTATTCAATTAAAAAACATGATGAATCCGAGAATTTATCAAGTATTCTGATTCTTATTTGAATTAGAAAAATAATAAATTCCATATTGCTATATGTCATTTAATTAGATATGGAATCAAATGAGCTATTAGGACGACATGTGGTCATAGAAAATATTAAGATAACAATTAAAAATAAAGCCTGATAAGTATTACTTATTTAAGTAAATTAAAAAGGATCTCATGTATCTAAGGCTTTATCGAATATTAAAAAAATCGTCAGATATCTAATTTTACTTTGGTATAAAAACGAAATTTATAAAATCTTGGTTATTTTTCCCTTGTCTTGGATTAATTCCATTTTACTGAAGAATGCATAATTGCATCGCTTAAATTTTTACCTTTGAAAAATTTATTATGAGTTACAAAATCTTTTACGCATTATATCTTTTTTTTTCCTGAGACGGATATTTGTTTTTAAAATTTTTAATAAAATAATTGGTATGAATAATTAAGACAAATCCAATTAAATAGTTAGGCTCGATATGAATTTTTTTCTCCTTCATTTTCTGTATTTTTGCCGCTTTATGTTTATTGAATTGAATATAATTCATGAGTGTTTTTCAAATGTATTTTAAATTTTCAAATAACTTTTTAAAATTCTTATAGTTTTTTTAGAAGAAAAATTTAGTTAATTCAAATTTTTTCAAAGCTAGAAGGTCGGCATCAAGTAGAACTTTTGCCAACTTCGGACAAATGGTTTTTCCATGTGCACCTTTGATGGCCTTAACAATTTGATGACATGCTAAAAAATGACGTGAAAAATGCTCTGTTTCATGCATTTCACGTTCCATTTAAGTGACTTGAAAATATATAAAAATCAAAATTGTGTCCTTTTATCAAAAAGTTTTCAAAGTCAAAGTCAAAAGTTTTTTTTTATTATTTCAAAAAAAGAATAAAAAAAAACTTTTGACAATGCAATTTATCTATACTTTCACTTTTAAACATGATAAAAATGCACATAAATTATTCACCAACTTATGTTAAGTTGGCAAACTATGTTAAAACAACATCTAAGTTATTACAAGCAATTTTTTGAAAGAATCTTTATATTCTATTATGTGTTTGTAATGCAATTTCATTTTGAAAAAATTTTAGCTGTTGGTATTTTTCTATTTTGAAAATGAATTGATGATGTAGAACTTAGTATCAACGTAGTGTGTGGATCTTAGATGAACATAAATTTTTAAAAGCGGATACTTACCAGTTAAGTTGTTTTATACGAGAACTTTTCACTTAAAAATCTGGTAAACACGAATGTTTGACATGTATTGTTAATTATTATAGTTAAAAGCAATTAAAATAATCAACCATGCAGTTTTAATTCAGTTCAGTTAGATTTAAGTCTCACTTTAAAGATGAAAAAGGGCTAATTGAATTAACGTCAAATATCGAGGATTGCCTGAACCAGATACCAGATTAATTGGAAGATTTCCACTCATCAAATTTAAAGTGCACTGCGCACGCACGCACGCACACACACACACACTTACACACACACACACACACACTTACACACACACACACACACACACACACACACACACACACACACACACA